>CAMXCT020000878.1:2500-200753 GCA_947184155.2 Cladocopium goreaui | reverse complement strand
ATGGTGCGGCTGGGGCATCAGCGTGCGAGGCATCTGCGCGAGCAGAGCTTGAGGCGGCTGTGACATCTGGTGCGGTTGCGGATGCATCAGCTTCGGCTTTGCGCTTTCGCTCAATGGTGGGCGCGACCGTGGGGTCGGCCTTATGACCTCCAGGACCTCCAGCCTTTGCAGCGGCGCTCTGCTTCTCTTTGCGTTCAAGATTGCTCCGAACCAAGGGAAGGTTTTCCTCATACACCTTTTCGAGGAAATCACGAGTGCCATCAAGAGGGACTTGGACAGTACCCTTCCAGGTCAACAGGCCACGGAATGCGCCACGACGGCCGATGTAGCTGACATATTCATCCTCTGTAAAAATGTGGCGGCCAAACATGAAACCCCAGACCTTCTTCCATGTTTTGCGGAACTCAACTGGGAAGCCATCAACGCCACGAGGCTGAGACATGAAAATCAACTTAGATAAGCAGTTCTCATTTTGGGCATTGGCGGCGACGCCAGCCGAGATCTGAGCTCTGGTCCTTGGGGGATCGGGGAGGTTGCCATATGCGAACATATCGTCAAATATGCAGTCCTGCAGGTCCTTCCCCTCACCGTGGATGCGGTCGCAAAAAATGACGTCGCTGGAGTATCTGTCTTCCACGTCCTCGTAGCCCAGCGCTTTTGCACGTCGATGCCTGTCGCGGCAGTCTTTGAGGACTGCTGATTCCACAGATGTGATTCCCCTGGGGCCCAGTTCTCGGCGTAGCAGGTTGGCTTGCTCTTCCGTCAAGGCTGTCAGCAAGCTTCCGCTCATCTTCCCAAACATTCCGAACCCGGCGAGACTTTGCATTCGCCGTTCAAGGATACGGGTCCTCCTGTTGGGTTTGTTGGCCTCTTTTGTGTCGCCACTTTCGTCCACTGGGAGTGGCTCAAAACCACATGTGGTGCATGTCACTTGGCCACTGACGTACTCAACCTGGCAGAGGGGACAGGAGCCCATGAAAGGTTCGCAGTACTTGGGTGCAATGTAAACACGGCGCGTCCTTGCGGGCGGCTGGTCAACTTGCATTGAGGCAGTGGCTGCATCATCATCAGTGGACTTGGCATCGGGTCGCCCCGTGCTGGTGTCATCCATTGGGTCGTCATTTGCATCATCTCGGGCAGTCAAGGTGACCGCTTTGGCTTTCGGTGCTGAGGCTGATGCCGCGCCAGTCCATGTGCTGGGCTCGAGATTGCTCTCGGCGCGGGACCAAAGCACCTGTCCTTCTTCTGAGATGCTGACCAGAAACTGCGGTGGGATGCGTTCTGAGCACAAAATCCCATCCATTTCTGTGCGACTAAAGATGACACCAGCTTCAACTGCTTGCCGCATTGCGATTTTGACTTCGATTGGACATTTTGCTCTTAATCCAGATCGATACCCCTGCGTGCCAATACAGTGTTCTGCCATGTAGATATGAGCACGGCCACTGTTGACTGTTGCACCGCCGCCTGGAATCAGGCCGTTCTGTGCGATGCTCTTCCAGCTGCTTTTCATCGTGCGATGGAAGACAACCTCAGGAACCTCAGTCATGGCACACAGGGGCACGCCAGTGAAGGCGGCTTTTCGCTCGGGGGATACATGGTCTGAGCAATACACCATGGTTGAATTGGCATAAAGACCCCCTGCGGTTTTCAAGGCAGCTTCGGAGTGACCCTGAATTGCACGGATTTTCACAGGATAATACGGCATGCCTAGGCCATTGTCGACAGGGAAATGGGAGATCTTTGCACACAAGAATTGGAACCTACTCTTGCCATGCTTGTCGATCTTCATTGCGGTGCCAAACAGGTTTGCGACAGTGATGAAAACATCTGGGGGCACTTCCTTGCGGAAGGCTTTGGCGAAATCCTCCAAGTCAATCCAAAGGTCTTTGTCCATTGGCACCTTGGCACAGGATCCATGCCCCCTGCAAATTTGTTGACACGAGTTGCAAAATCAGAAAACTTCTTGTCGACGCGAGTCTGGCTGGCAATGGTCTCAACGTCGGATGCCGATATCAGCTCCAGCTCATAAGCCGTACCTTCAAAGAGGATGCCGGGCACATCGTCCCCGTCTGCATTGGTCACCATTGTATATTGGTATTCAGGCAAATGCTCTTCCATCCAATATGCTTTCACGTGGCCAGATGCTTGTCCCTCGAAGCGCGCAGTTGCCTGCGGCTGGTACTGGCTGGATGTGGCTCCCTTGTCATCTGCGGGCTCATCCATTGATGCTGGTGCTGCTTTCGGCCGCGACTTCAACATGACCTCAGCTGTCTGGACCAGGATTGTGGCTCTGCTGGATGCAGCGGGCTCGCCGTCGCCGGCGGCCTTTGGAGGGTCATCTTTGGGAGGCTCAGCAAACGTGCCCGAAGGCATCGTCTTGATGTCGATGTAGTCCTCAGTGTCAGGTTGTTGAGCTTCGACGTCCTCCTTGGTGAATGACCTGCCCGTCGGCACGATGTGTCTTCGGGACTCTCCAAAAAGCAACTTGGTGATGTTTGCACATGTCTCCTGATAGGATCTTGGCAGCTCGTCCAGGACGGCGCTCATGTTCCTCCGCAAATCATCCCATGTCTCCTGGGCACACTCAGAAAGCTCCAAACCAATTTGGCCGACCCGCCATCCGGAATCAAGTGCGAAAAGGGTAGCTGTCCAATAGGCAGCAAGGCGCGTGCGATTTTCTTCAGAGTTGGCGAAATGCCACTGGTCTCTGAATTCCATTGCATCGGCGTACCCCTTTGCTTTTAGCCACGGATACCGCGGATTGGCACGCCCTTGCAGGCTGCTGGTTAGAGCTTTGAATCGGGGCTCCAAATGGTCGAAAAATTGATCGAAGATTGGATGAATGCCGTAATCTGCGCTCCAGGGCGCGGTCGTGAGACCGGCCGTCTGCAAGTCCAACTCCCGGGCCTTGTTGATGAACCATGTCAAGTGGCGCTCACAATCATCCAGGATCGTGGGCCAGTGCCCGTTGGGACCATCGTACGGCCAATTTGGATTTTGGGCAATTCCATCCTCCCCTACCAATTCATTTCCGAACCAGGACAAGTGCAGGTTGATGCGTGCATGAGGATAGCGCTCGCGGGCGTCCGCGGCCAATTCGATCCCTCTCTTTACCAACTTCTGCAAAGTTTTGCCCCAAAGCATCTCGTGGATGAACTCAGTCACGTACTTGGGTTTGCGCTGTCGGTAGTGCTCGGAAAGATCAAACTTCTTAAGTGTCTTCCTACGCCCTGTGATCAATGCACATGACGAGTCAGAGACTAAGATCCAGATTACGTCATTGACGGGCATCTCTGGCAGCATGATCTTTTCGATGTGGGACTCCTTTGGCAAAAAGCAGAAACTAAGGTATTCTGCAAGCGGATCCTCTCGACCATAGAACCTCAGGGCCGAAGCCGGCGTCCATTCGGTCATCAAACCATCCACAAGGTCCTGAGCAGCCTGATTCTCACCTTCATTGCGCATGGCCAATGCATACAAAATGCGATTGTGAAGGAGCAACCATGCTTCTTTGTTAGCCTCACGTGTGGCTTCGAGCGCAGCCTCGCGGCTGGCCGGGTGTGCTGTGGCATATCGTGAGTCAGCCATTTTTGCAGGACAGGCACGAATGACAACGGGTGAAATCCTTTTGGATGTTTGGCCCACCACAGCTACCCGGAAACACTCATGGAGCATGTCAGTCAACTTGAAGGTATAGTTCTCAGCAAGTTTAAGAGCTTTGCCCCTACTTTGATCATGCTCATGTTTGCCATCACATTTGAATGAGTCTAACACGGTGAGTTCTTTAAAATTTCCTGCAATAGTCCAACTTTTCTTCATTGGTTGACCGTTGTTTCCAAGAACACCCAACATACAACCATCAAAGTGATGAGTAGTCATGGATCGTTCTTTGAGGAATCTTCTAACCATCGGCCATCTCCAATATTTGCAATTCTTGGACAGTTCAAATGCTATCAAGGTTCGTTCATCATAAACTTCATCCACAAGTTTGACAAAAGATTTGAACAACTTGGTAAACTGTTTTTGTTGCTCTTTGATTCTTTCTTGACCCTCAACAGTAAGGCCATTCACGTTCCCCCATGGGCTACCTCCTACACAAGGCAACGATGCATAGAGTATCAAAGTGCCGTCATTGAAATCATTTCTGAAATCTTGGACTTGGGAGGCTAGCCGTTGCCGACAGCTGTTAGTGGTACCATCTTCTTTTTCGGTAACCCTAATGCAGTGGCAATCTTCATTGGACTTTCTTGGGGTACTAAGCTTCGAATCATCAGAGCAGCAAAATTCGATCAACATTCTGGGCTTAAAAGACTTTTGGGAGCCCCCCTGATTCCCGGCAGCGGTTGCTAGTTTTGGCACCTTAGTGGAATTCGGCGCCGCGGTGTGGCGGGCTGCTGCTTCTTCCACCTTTGTCAGGCCAATGCCAATGAGATGAATGGCATGCAACCAAAGGGCTGGTCGGGTAAAAGGTTTTGTAAGAATGTCTGCAACTTGGAAACTGGTTCCTACGTTGAGAAGATCAAACTGTTTACATTCAAATTGCTGTTTCAACCATTTGAAGTTGATGTTTTGTGTTTTGTTCATGTGTCTCATGGATGCTGATGAACCGGTGGACATGACTGTAATAGTCGCCTGGTTGTCCTCCATAAATTTGACTTGATAAAATTCAGGGAAACTGGCCTTGAGGGAGTTGATGTCCGCGACACTACAACCTGTATCGACATTCCCATTACGGATTTCGTCAATTTCAGGGTCAATCCTAGTGAACACAACATCTTCTTGGGGCTTCGCGGCATCGCGAGCTGGTTTGCCCTGCAGCTTCTTGAAAAGGTTCAACTGCTCAAACAGGGCCAGCATTGGAATGCCCTCGGCTCTCATGCTGTGATTTGCGGCAACTACCTCAGCCTCAGTTGAAGATATGGCAACAACCGTTTGTTTCTTACTGAATGCATTTAAGGGGTAATACGTGTTGGGGCCTACAAGCACAATGGCACTGCCAGTGGTACTCTTGCTATCATGTTCGCCTGCATGATCTGCATCGGCAAAAAGCCAGAGTTGGCATTCATCAAAGGCATCCCCAATGAAACCCTCTAGGAAATGGTGCTTCGTACAATGAATGTATGACACCAATCTGTGCAAGGCAACGTCGCATTCTATGGACCATTTTGTCACTCTAGATGCTAAGCTTTGTGTGGCACGCAACAAGTCGAACCTTGCCATTCTGGCGGCAAAGAGTATCTTCATTAAGATCTTGCTGGCCACTGGCTGGAGTTTGCCAGGCTTTTCATCTTCACTGAGTGTGGGCCGTGCGATGCCAGCATCTGTGAATGGTGTTGGCACCTCTTTCAAGGACGATGGGCTGACTTTTGCAAGATTACAATAATTTTCTACACAGGACCCCAGGAAATCACTCATGTCATACCTTACTAAGTTCACGGGCTTGGCCATGACGCCAGCTTTGTTCTTCACGGCGTGTTCAACCCCCCTGAACTTAGAGGCCTTGGCTTCCTTTTTCGCCTCACGTTTGTCGCGATGTGGTCCTGGTCTGGCTTTACTTGCCATTGCAAACTGCTTGAATTTGTCAGGTCCATCTTGTCCATAACAGAAAACTGTTTTTCCTGTCCAGAATTCATTTGTTTGATTGCTAGATGTTTTCCAATCATCTGTGTAAACATCATAGCCCCCCTGATTGTTCCCGTCGGTGATGCTAGGACAACTTTTCAGTGTTACCTTTTTGTCAAAGAAAGTTATGCGACTTGAATTTTGACAAGTTACATCTCCCCCCTCATCAACCGGCTGGTACAATCTTTTTCGGGGTTGAATGTGGTGTCTGATCCATGCCATGTTGGTTTCATCATGCTCCCACCAGTCTTGTGTTCTATGTTGTGCGGCTGCTGACTTCTTGGCTTCAAAGGCGAATGCGAAAGGGTGTGCCTGCGAAGGCAACCGGATGTTGTGAAATTCACGGTGCATACAGCCAAAGTAGCGGTCATATGGCTCAGGATCACCAATGTTCACTGCAGCCTTGACGCTTGCCCATGCCTTTTCCAGATTGGCAGTAGGGCCAGCCATCTTGAAGTCATCTACATACACAACCAAAAGACAGTTGAGCTCTTGATGATGAAAAATTGAATGCCAAATGTCAGGTAAAATTTGCTTCCAACCCTGTTTCACCACACGGCTATTGAGATGATTTTCCCAAATACCCCCGCTATCAGGATGACCATAAAGGGCAAGTAACATAGGAACCATGGGTTGCCAGTACTTTTTCTCCCAATCTTTGGGCCATCTGTTGCGTGGAAGTGACAACCATGTGGGCACCCCTGTGAAGAGGGCTTGTATGTAGGCTTGGATTGCATCTGCCTGCTATTTGGAGAACCCGAGCTGACTACCGAAAGCATCTAGCAGCTTTGCTGCTTCCATGGATGCTGGGGAAGAGCCTAACTCGTTGAAGAGTGCGTGATCGGAATTCTCGTCCCTGACATTGTTCCCTTGGAAAACCGTCCTACCCTTGAACTTCCGGCGAGGGTCTGACTCAGGCAATTCAGAACCCTTCTCATAGCAAGCCTCAAAGATTCGACCTAGGTGCACAGTTTGGCCATTGCGACGAGCCTCAGCTACTATGTCGCGGCATTCACGAACACGCTTCTCATCCCAAACACCCTTATTACGGAGATTATCCCACTCCTTATCAAGGGCGGCCTTGGCCTTGGGGTTGCTGGCAATCTCGTCTTTTGATACAAGCCTAACAACTGAAGCGAAAAGCTCGAGTGCAACCTTGAACTCGAGTTCCTTGATCTTCTCTCGGACGAGCTCTCTAATTCGAGGCCGGTGCTCAATTGTGGCAGGCGCGGCAATTTTTGGCATTGCCGGCACGGAAAACTTTTGGGAATTGGCTGGAATGATTTCCCAAACATTGCCTACGAGCTTTGCAGTTGCAGGAGGGCATTGAGTTGCCTCAAGCCGGGCCGGTGAAGATTTCTTCTTTTTGCCCTTGCTGCCAGATGATGATACTGGCTTTTCCTCCTGCTCCTTGGCTGCTTTCTTTGCTTCTTCCTCGATGATCAGCTTCCTATCTTGGGGTCCTAACATCTTCCACAGTTCTGAGTCAATCCCCTCCGGACGCTTTGAACCTTTGTAGTTACGTACAATCCGGTGACCATCCCAATGATGTCCATCTGGAATAATTTCACCTTTGGGGGTCAGTTTGAGATCTGGAAATACGGGCGCTTCGGGTGCATCAGGCTCGACATCGCTGTCAGCTGGTAGAGGCGTACCTGGCTCGTATTCATACTCATCTTGCGGTGGATGCAAACTGGACTCAAGAGGCACAGCTTTGGGTGTCTGCGGAATGACCTGGTCCTCGAGGCGATCGGCTTTGGGTGCTTTCGAGTCGATCAGAGCTTTCAAAGGAAAGATGAAACCCTCGGATGGCAATTCCAACCTCTTTGTTCTTTGGATTGTCAGTGCACCCCAGTTGACATGATAATCTGCGGCTTCCAACTTGGCAACTAAGTATTCACCCTTCCAATCATGACCTGGTTGGATGTAATACCCAAGGAAAATTCCTTCATTTGCTGTTGGGGAGAGCTTACCTGATGTGTTATCCAACCTCTTGGGGTTATTCCAGAACAACACTTTGGCACCAAATGGAATGTGCATTGCAGGGAACTCTTCACCAAACCTGAGTTGCCATGGGGAATCACTGCCGTCAAGCTGGGGGCTTGCATTGATCGCGGTCGCATGATGCTGCATGGCCAATGGCCACATCTTCAAAGGAAGTCCTGATTGCAACAAGTTGCTCCGGGCACCTTCCAACATCTGACGAACTTCGCGCTCAGCAAAAGACTTTGATGAATCTACGTATTCAATGGAAGTTTGGTGTCTGTAACCCAAATCCTTGATGGCCCTGATCAATTCTGGGGAATTGTCAGTGTACACAACTTGAACATCATCCTTTGATCCAATGAAGTGATTCAAACCATCAACACAGCTTTGTGAGTCCTTGGACTGGCTAGGGTAGACATACCGATATTGGGTGTGCAGATCTTTCAACACCAACGCAACTTGCTCCCCCCTGAAACCCTCTTCTACATTTTTCTTAATGATGACGTGATCCCCAATGATGTGGTCGCCAAACACTTCAGTTTCGATTCTCTTCTGACCACCCTTCTTTCGTGCCTGAGGTGCCATCATCCTTGCTCGTTGGCAGGTTCTGCAAAAGGGGTTCTTGGGGAAATGCGTGTACTGATGTTGGGTACTTGCAGCTTCAGCCAACAGATCCTCAGTCTTGCGGCTTCGGATGTACTCCTGCTGAGCGTCATCCTCCACCAACTCATCCAACTGCTCTTCATCTTGGGCTTCGTCCCGCTTGGCTTTTGAGCTCGACCGTGAGGTCGGCATTGCAAACAACTTTTTGAGGTGCTTATCCTTTTGAAATTGATCTTTGGGATAAACCTTGCAACTATCATCCAAGATTGGGACATGACCTTCGATCTTGAGCTGGACGACCTTGTCATCTGGACGGACTAGGATTGGTTTGCCATTTGCAGGCCATACGAAACTGTAACCCTGATCTACACATCTCGTTCCTACAGAGAGCACAGCTGGGGTATGATCAAGCACATACGGATGCACGGGATCTGGCAATGCGGACAACTTGACATGAGCAACTTCATTTGCCTCGGTCGAACCATTGGCTGTGACTAAGGAAATCGGATGCTCGGCTGCACGGCAGTTCTTGGCACTTACGTCCCTCAGCATTCCTTTGGACACAAGATCGGATTCACTACCTGAGTCAACGAGCCAACTAACGCCGGCCTTTGGCGCAGCTGTGGCAATTGACGGGAAACGACCAATGTCTTTAAGGGCTTTGGGACCGCTGATGAACCTGCACTCTTTGCATGTGACGTCGCGTGTGTCCTCATCCCAACAACAAAACCCACAACTTGGTGCAACATCTGAATCATGAAGTTTCACAGTTTCTTGGAGCTGTCTTGCACGAACCTGAGCTTCATGCTGTTCAACCTTTGATGAAACTGGAACATCTTCAGCTGTCTTGTACACCTTAGTGAACTCTCTTGGACGGTGCTTGACTGGGACTTGACGACCGACTGCCTTCACCTCGATCACATGTGGGGCCTTTCGGAATCTAAGACGCTTCATGCTGACACTTGCCTCATCAGAGCACGAAGTTACCTTCGGCTGTTTTCGGACGATGCATGCAAACTTCTGGATCAGACATGGAGCGGCTGTGGAATCCTTGCCCTTCTTCTTGGGAGCGGGTGAATTGGCCCGTTTGGTGTCTTTGGTGGCGGCAGCGGCTTTGTCATCATGTTTATAAAAACATTTGTCACCACGTCTGCACTTTCCCTGGGCATGATAGATGCATGGGGTTTTAGCCATTTCTTCTTTAGACATCTTCTTCCCCTTATCATCCTTATTGCCCCTTGATGGTGAACGTGTTTTGGTTCTTCTGGGTGATTGAGTTCGAGATTTATCATCTTTGACATGCTTGAATGGACACTTCTTCCCCTTATCACAGGTACCCTTTTGGAACTTATAGCAAATCTTGTCACCTTTGCCACCTCGTTCCTGCGATCTACCGCGACTTGGAGAGCCCTTTCGGCCGCCGCGACCATCGCCTTTGGCGGGTGCGGCCTTTGTGTCCTTAATCCCAGCCTTGTTCTTCTCCGCAATGCGGTTCCTGTTCTCCCTCAATCGTTCACGATCGATCAAGTTCTTCATGGATTGGTGAAGAAAACTGTAAGACTTTTCATGGGATTTCTCATGAGCACGGTCAAACACCTCGATGTCATATTTCAGGCAACTGACTTGGTCGGATCTGCCTCAACAAGATGTCCCTTAACACAGCATCATCAGGGGTGACAGCCATGCCAGCTAGGGTAGCATCCCATTTGTTGATGAATCTTCGGAGATCCTGGACAGTATCGCCTACTTTGACAACACCCAAAAGATCTTCTACTCTGTAAAGGCTACCTGCTTCTTGTGATGTCTTGAAGTAGTCCTCAAACATAAGCAGAACATATCTTCCCCTGACCTGGATGCCTTTTCGGGATTGCTGCTCCTTGAAATTCAAGATCCTAGTTGCGAGGTCCCCTCCGGCTGAGCGCGTGAGCGCTGCTGATAACTTTGTATCCAGCGTAAGGAACTTTCCAGGATCTTGGAGTTTCTTCTCCAACTGCTCTCTGGTGCACTCTTGATCGTACACCTCGTTGAGCCAGAGCCACGCCTCATCCGGGCGATCTGAACAGCTTTTCACTTCATCCCTGACATGATTCTTCCAAGTTCTATATGACTCCGGAGCGGGCATGTTGTTCAGCTTGATGAGTTCAGCCTCCTTAGTTTTTGGCTTATCCTTTTCTTCCCTTTGGGTTAAGGCTTTCACCAATTCAATAAGATCTGAGGGACCCATTACTTGCTGTTGCTTGGTTGCGCTCTTAGGAGATTCATTTGGGGGAGTTTTGATAGCTTCAGTGGGAGTGAAAAACCCTGACTGCGTTGGCAATTGGGGCTGGTCGTTGCCGACAGCCGGCTTTTGCTTGGGACTGCCACCTTTGAGCAGCTCATCCAACTTGGCCTTTGCTTCCTGCGCCAACACTGCAGGCGTCTTAAACTCAAGAATCGGCTCATCACTGCCTCTGGCAGCCTGTGCATCGGATGCTTTGGGAGTGGCAATATTGAAGTGGGGCACGCTAGTGGTAGCGGCCGGCTCGGCGTTCTGGACGGATGCTTTCGGAACGGAGGCATGCTGCGCTTTGGCAACATGCTTTAACTGCTCCTGAAGGTCATCGATTTGGTCCTGAAGGCTAAGGTTCTGAGCCGCTGCCTCGTTGATCTTGTCGGCCATCTCCTTCTTGTAGTTCTCAAACTCAGTCCTCAAACTGATGAACCTGGCCTGATCAATTGCAGCCTGATCTTCATATTGCTTCTTTGTGGCAGCTATGGCATTCTTTGCATGTTCAACTGTCTGTGCATAGGAAGCTTCGAATTCACTAGTGATACGTTTTCTTTCCTCTGCAATTTTCTGATCATGCTTTGTGTTTGCCTCTGCCTTTACATCCTCTATTCTTTTGTCATGCGATGCCTGAGCCTGATTCAACCTGACCTCCATCTCGTCGCCTCGTTTCCTCTCCTCGTTGAGGGCACTAATGGCATTACCTTCAACCTCCTGCAGCCTTTGCTCATACTCCTGCTCCTGCATTACGAGTCTACTTGACCATTCGTTTCGAATTGAGTCAACTACTCCATGCATTATCTGAAGGTGCCTCTGTTCAGCTTCCCTCATGACTTGCAGGGTATTCCCACTAGTAATCTGGGACAGGTTGTTTTGTATGAAGGTAAAGTACGCAACAACGGGTTGGAACATTGTTTCGTCATCCATCGGCTCGGGGTTGCCCCCGGCCATATTAGGCACAGCGACAGCCGATGGACCTGACCCTGGAACGGCGAGAGGATGGTCAATTGGGGTCCCCATAGCAAAGTAGTGAGACTACGGCTGATAACCTGTATTTTACCAGGTCAACCGACAATGGGGTGAAATACAAAGCTAACACCGTTAAGCACTCAGCTCTTTTGAACCAACGCTATCGGGCAGATCGATGATATATACAATACATGGTTTTACTGCAGGAGTTTTTACATATTTAGACCATTTTAGACCAAGGAACAAGAATTGGACAAATCTGGTAAACCCAAAACCCTAAACCATCCCCAATATCACCATAAATCGTGCTAAATCATAACAATTTACTGACCTAGAAGCCTAGCTCTTATTCTACAGCCATTTTTTGGGATTCCAAAAAAATCCAGTCCCATCATCATTTCGGTCACCCAGCAGTTCCATTCAGATCCCATAAGGTCACCCCTGGGCAGCCCCAGCAAGAGCACTTGTTGAAGGTCGCCGCCCGGGCAGTACTCCATGATCATCGCCCACTGGCAAGGTGGCCAGGCTCCGGATTGAGAGCTGTTCAAATGATCATCTGAGACTATTGATGTGATTAAAACAGGCTGCCATTTTAGCACCATCTCCCAGTCATCACCATTTTTATGGGTGGTATAAACTTACCATTCCCAGTCATGGATGGTGTATGACATTGTTTTAACCACATTACAATTAAATATTACATAATACATATGATGGTATGATGACGATATGATGTTTATAATCATCATAATTAATTATATATGATAATGGATTATAGGTGATATTGTGATGATAATTTGAAGAACAATAAATTTTATTACTATCGTTTTTTGCAAAAACAAACACATACTCATGAATATGTACTGTAATCCATCAAATTTGTACAGGATTATATACCATGAATATATGAACATCAATGCTATGCCTATGTTTATATGGATTTATGCGTGGTTGTATACATACATCATTCATATGTATAGATATATTTGGAATACTCGCCGTATTGGTGATTAGCCAAACATGCAGTCAGACTATGTGTGGTCCAAAGCATCAAAAACATGACGGGTAATACTCGATTGATACTGGTTGAAGGGCAGCTATAAGTATTGTGAAGTTTCATATCTCTGATTGAAAAAATCTGCCAAAATTACTTTATTTCTTACCTCGTCTCCCTCGTGTGCTATTTCGTTCCCCAGTTTTAACGCCTCGCATCGCTAATTCGCATGATGGAAATAAGGCTTGTCCTCGTTATTTCTCAATAAGGAATGAAGGTTTCAGGTTGTGGTGGGGCCCAAACCAAGCGACTGAAAAACTATTCCCCCTCTTAAAAGTTTATTTTGGGGTTACCTCGTGTGACAACGGGACGCCTCGCTAGTTCCCATGTTCAATACAGAAGACTTCCCCTCATCATTTCTGAGTAGGGGTTTAAAGTTTAAGGTTGTGGGGTAGCCCAAGCCAAGCGAACAAAAAACTCTTTCGCCACTGAAAAGTTTAGTTTGGGCATCGGGCTTGCCTCAAGGGTAGGACTGGTCACCAGCACTTTGAGCGTCATGGTGACTAAAACAAGAGGAAGTTCGACAGTTTGACCCCAAAAAAACTTCTCGTACAATGATTTTTTTAATAGTTTTCTTTGCAGCTCTTTCATGCTCACAGTGATGAAAGCAAAGCAAGCTCGGGTAGAACGCATTCAAAAAACTTTCCTACACCGCAAAAGTTTCTTTCCTTCCTTTTGTGGAGTTGGACCTCTAGTGACGGAAAATCAAACTTTGTGGCTCCCCAGAAGTTTTTCAAACCCAGTCCAAACATGCAACAAACCAATACAAGGCTACCTCGTCGAGTTGGCTAAGTCACAGAACCAAATTAAGTTTTACCTCGTTAAATCTGACTTACCCACCTCGTTGCCTCGTTTGTCCTCGCTATAATTTGTGCAGAAAAATATAGATTACTATTCAAGACTATTTATTTATTACTTCACTTCTATCGTGTGGCTGGGATTTTTTTTTGACCCCTCGCTCTCAACAGCTCCCATTCACGGATAGAATTAGATTTCATGATTTATATTAATATTATTACAGTAGTGATAAGCACTAATACTATCAAATTCTTCAAGAATCATCAACTAACGTAATAATAATAATCATCATCATAACATGTGGAAAAACATACAACATAACCATCATCACCCGTAATCATTTAGTGATAATCATCCAAAATCATTATTTAAAAAAACCATAAACACAATTATTAGAGATAAACAGCATCCATAATGAATAATAAAGAATCAATAACCAATAATCAGTAGTCAATAACAAGTAAGAATCACCCATAACACTCATATTATCAAAATTCATGAATCATCATCCATACTTGGATGTGCATCGCACTTACTAAGTGGGTAATAACCCTAGTAACTTAGTATATGCAAGTTTTATTAAAATATCACCAGTTATCTGGACTATGTATGGGCTATAAACCAGTTTCTATCTGGGATGCACCCCCAAGTAATCAATACAATCCGTGTTAGTCCAGAAAAAATTAATCTTTTGCTGGTTTTGGTTACTTTTCCATGGCAAAAAACCATCCAGGATATTCCACTAGACATCCAGTTGGTTGAGGTTGAATAATGATGACATCATGTAATCCAAGTCATCAAATGAAAGTCCATCCAGTCATATGTGTTGTAAGTCTTCATCTTCATCCATAGGTCCATAACATCAACAAAATATCCACCTTACCTTCTGGTAAACTAACATAGGTGTGGAAAATCACCAGTTTTAGTGGGTAAATCAACTATTTCTACGGCCACGGCTTGAAAAGCTATGCAAAGAAATACCAGAAGGGTAACTATCATCAAGTCCCACGAAAAATCCCATGAATAATCCCATTAAGTTGGTGGTTAAATCAAATCCTTTAAAGTCACCAGTAAATCATAATGATAAAGCATTCACTGTGGGATTTTAAATGGGACTTTCATGGGATTTAACCATCAAATGCCCATGAAATGCCATTAAAATCCCACTAGATCCCATTCATTCCCATTAAATCCCATTAACATCCCATAATCATACCCTCTGGTAATTTAACGTAGCTATGGAAAATCACCATTCTTAATGGGAAAACTCACTATTTCGACTGGGCCATTTTCAATAGCTATTTTGACATAACCAGACGGTAAATCCCATTAACATACCATAATACCATGACGGTGAAAGCTGCACAACGGGAATGAAAATGCTCAAGCCAACGACCAATCGAAAGAAGCAGCCTTTTATCTCTGCGTGGCCATGAACAATCCAAGCTTTCGTTCTAGGAACTCTTCAGGGCTTGGCCACACGAAACGGCTGCACAAACATGCATGCAAACGTTGCTCATCATGAACAACTGCTGCAAGCACAAAATGACACATGAAAAGGCACAAAAAAAAAACACAAAAAAAATGACACATGAAAAGGCACAAAAAAAAAATAAAAAAACATAAATAGGCACAAAAAAAATAAAAAAAATAATAAACGGCCTCATTGGCGGTCTCCAGCGCATGGACCAATCGGACGATGAAGGGGTGCTCCTGCCCAGTGGTGACACCGATATTATAATGCTGGAGATGTGCATATATATATATGCATGTAAATGACTATATACTATATGATTATATCTATATTATATATGTGTGTGATATACTATGTATATGATATACTATATATATGATATACTATATATATATGATATACTATATATATGATATACTATATATATATATGATATACTATATATATGATATACTATATATATATGCATGTAAATGATTATATACTATATGATTATATCTATATACTATATATATGTGATATACTATGTATATGATATACTATATATATGATATACTATATATATATGATATACTATATATATGATATACTATATATATATGATATACTATATATATGATATACTATATATATATGCATGTAAATGATTATATACTATATGATTATATCTATATACTATATATATGTGATATACTATGTATATGATATACTATATATATGATATACTATATATATATGATATACTATATATATGATATACTATATATATATGCATGTAAATGATTATATACTATATGATTATATCTATATACTATATATATGTGATATACTATGTATATGATATACTATATATATGATATACTATATATATATGATATACTATATATATGATATACTATATATATATGATATACTATATATATGATATACTATATATATATGCATGTAAATGATTATATACTATATGATTATATCTATATACTATATATATGTGATATACTATGTATATGATATACTATATATATGATATACTATATATATATATATGATATACTATATATATGATATACTATATATATATATATGATATACTATATATATGATATACTATATATATATGATATACTATATATATGCATGTAAATGATTATATACTATATGATTATATCTATATACTATATATATATATATATGTGATATACTATGTATATGATATACTATATATATGATATACTATATATATATGATATACTATATATATGATATACTATATATATATGATATACTATATATATGATATACTATATATATATATGCATGTAAATGATTATATACTATATGATTATATCTATATACTATATATATATATGTGATATACTATGTATATGATATACTATATATATGATATACTATATATATGATATACTATATATATGATATACTATATATATGATATACTATATATATGATATACTATATATATATATGCATGATATGTATACACATATATATATATACATATATGATACACATATATATATATAAATGACTATATACTATATGAATATATTGATATCTATTTATGTAAATGCATAATGTATAGACATATAGGTCCATCCCCTTTTCCTCATCCGATGCCCTCATTTCGAAAAAAGTCACAAGATACGGTTGCGAGCGCCTTAGACGTAAACCAGCCTGGAATTCAGAATCAGATCTGGAATCTGGAATCTGGGAATTTCTGTGGGATGATGTGGGATGATTTTTTGGCCCATCTATGACTTTCATGGCCTTCTCACCCCAACCACCTGGCAGAGGCTGCCCCGATCCTGCGCCAAGTTCAAGGTCGAAATTTCTCTCCTCGCCTGGCAATGAGGCTCTGGGGGAACCTGCTGTTTGAATCATATCAGATATCATAAAATCACATATAATCTATAACCTATGCATACTGTATAGTGTACGTATGTATATACTGTAATTACGGTATAGACAATGACATTCATATGTAGATATTGCAATATATGTATCCCAACAAATTTCAAGATGTATCTATGTACTTATATACGCATGTTAAAGCAAATAAAGACTATAATGTATACAGAAATATTGTGACACATGACTTTCACAGTATACTTGGACCGTGTGTACTGTATATATATATACATAATTACATATACATATGCGTAGATGTAGAATTGTCCTGAAGTAAAATATTCCACGGCTTCAAGATGTTGATGTACTTGGATGTGCTTTGATCATTTATTGTATTTGTTTGCGGATGGTACGATTTCTACTGGGTAAAAATTCTGAAAATTCGTCCCGCTGGACAACTGGTGGCCATATTCTTAGGCGCTTGGAAGCGCATGGAACCGCCCCCACCCCGCACAGTTCATTTGGCTCGTGAAAACCAACATTTACCCAAGTGTATAGTGATGTATACTGTATACCCCTAAAACCTTACCTGGAAGTCACCACAATTACTTTTTGGAGGGGTCCACCCATCGAAGTCCTTTTGGAATGGACGGACCTCTTTGGTATACCAGTTATAATCACTTCACTTACCTATTTGCTGTAAAACAGAATTATATAACCCCTCTATTAGTCATCAACCAGTAGGAATAGGATATGGCTTTGTCTGAAACTATTGTACCCCCCAACTTAGCTCCTTTATATCATCATCTGTTCATCTCTTGGCCACTTCAGGGATGAATTTCCCACCTTGAACAAGTCCCATCTTCCCCGCACAGCCTTATCCGTCATCTGTTTCCGCGCATAGAATTCTTTGGACAGGCTCTTCACCGCAAAGGTCTGCCGGTCAAGGAATGGTTGGAGGCAAACCTTGGGATCCACCAATTTATGGGTGCTATGTCTACCATGGTCTGCCGGTAGGTTTATCGCATTGGTTTCCCCACGTTCTTAGTTTAACTACTAAATGGTGGTATATTGGGCATGTAATAGGGATACAATGGGATATGTTTATGCAATATTGGTTTTCCTATACCCTGATCAAACATGGCTAGCAGGGAAATCCCACGAAATGGAGGTCGGAAGAGGACAACTAGCTGCTAGCTCTCCATCTAAAGGGAAACTCTGGATGCGCATAGCTCTGAACCACTCCCTTCTAATCACTAGATTCATATAGTCAGATAGTCTATAAAGAGGGGATTTTCCCTATGTTTGAATACCGGAGGATCAACATAGATTCCGGGGTTAGTTCCCCAGTTCTACATGGGATAACCCGCTACTAAGTGGGATGATCCTCCAAATAAGCTGCTCCAGACAAATCCCTCATTATCTAGATCATGTTCCTATTGAAAGTATACCAGAAGGGGTCAAAGTCACTGGGGTTCCGATAGTTTGGATGCCAGCAGGACAGTGTCATTTATCGGAGTATTCTCCAGTTCAAATCAACATATGGCAGTGTGTCAAAACCAATAGTACCCCTTTTTTGTTCACATCAAAATAGCTGGGATTTATGGATGTTCATCCCATTAAAAATGGTATAAAAATAGGTATTGATCCATAGCCATATGTAACATAATAGACATGGATTAGACATGGGTTGGTACCCGGCTTGGCATCCTTAGATATCCTTAGGTCCTTGCCCATGGGCAACTTGATGCAGCCGAAAAGAGGGACACCTCCCGGGGAAGTGCTCGGGTCGTTCACGCCTGTTGTGACGCCCGATCTCTAACCTGCCAAGAATGGGAAGTTCGGGGAATATCTGGCCGTGATTTGCAGATATGACAATGATATGAATAGCACCCGTTTTAGTTGTGAAGGCCTGGGTCTTCAGGGTTTTTTCTGTGACTTTCGTTAATATGTTGCTACTGTAATTCCAATGGTAGCATCTGGCGTTCGTTCATTGCTCCCACTGCCCAGCATAGCATGGCTGCCGACCTGAAAGACCTTCCCAAACTCGCCATAGCCAATGAGGCCGATAGTATCAAAGTCCTCCAGAGGAAACATGGGGAGCTGATCAGTAGAGGGACTACCATCTGGTTATGACATTCACAGTTCGCCATGGAAAATCCCTAAATGGAGGTTTCGTTCGCTGGTAAAAATCATCTATTTCTATTGGCCATCTATAAAATACTCAGAGGGTATTTGTAACAGCCCTGCGGGCGTTGGAAAATCTCGTCGAATGTAATCAGATCCTTTACAGAGTGGACACCACCAGCCTGCCAACAAACAGTTGTGACACACGGAGTTACGCTCGCTTGGAACGAGCCTTTAAACAAATCTACATTTCTATACATTTGTATGCATATACTCATTTTGTTTTACCAAAAATGTCGTGGTTGTTGGCATTGTGCACTCCTTGTGGAAATACAGAATCTGCCACGGTTGTTGCATACTCATGTTGCCCAAACATGTGAATCATCATCACAACTATAATGACGACAGTCATCACAATGACGAAGACTAATGACAATTATAACAGCAACAATAGCAAAAACAATGACGACGACAAACACTAGCAATAAACAACATAACAACGATACTGGTTTTTCGGTACTAACAGCAACACATGTGCGAAATTGTCAAAAAAAGATCAAAAAAGTGTATATTGGCTATGGTCATCCATTCCATTATGGGAATCCAAACAAAATGGGTATGTGAATCCCCTCCAAAAGTTGGGCAACTTACCCATGTTTTTGACCATGACACATGTGTGTATGTGTGTTGAATATTGAAAATACTGATAAAACGGTCGTTTGATTGGAAAATATTAGTTTGAACCATCGTGGTACACAATATAATATATCATAATCCCATCCCCAAAAATTAAACACACCTCTTGTTTGGTCCCAAATATGTGTTTATATGTTTTTGCCTTCGTCTATGAAGCAATGGTGTGTGGGAGACTGCTTAGTATTAGTGTGATTAATAGGTGACTACCAGTTACATATATGGTACAACTAATATTAACTAATTCTCATAGTTATAGTACTACTATATACTATTTATTATACTTATATTATACCTATATATGACTACTTATAGTCATATTACTACTAAGAACTAAGAACTTTTAGTCATATTACTACTATAAGTCAGATTATACTACTATATCTATATTATACCCTCTGGTAAATTAACAGTTTTGACCCTGAAAATAACCCATGTTGAGTGGTTTCACTAATCTTCCAACCTCTATCTACCAGGGTCTATCTTAATTTGCCAGAGGGTATAGTATAGACATAGTAGTCCATAATAACTATCAATAATATTCCCATTCCCCCATTCCCATCTATTCCCTACTCAGCACCAGTAAGTATATCATTGGGTTTACTATTTGGGTTTACCTTAAGTAACATTGCTACCATTACTACCATTACTACCATTACTACCATTACTTATAGTCATATTATACATACTACTATATCAGACTATATCTGGTTGGTGGTTTGAGCCCCTCTGAAAAATATGAAAGTCAGTTGGGATGATTCGTCCCAATATATGGAAAAATAATCCAAATGTTCCAAGCCACCAACCAGATTTACTTATATTCAGTGGTTTTTTTCCATTGTGTTTTCCCATTTTACTGAAGGCTGCATCCGATGACACTGACTCTGCAGCAATATATCCCAACTGACAAACTCATATTTTTTAGAGGGGTACGTCAACCACCAACCAGTTTATATAATCTATAAGCCATATATAACTGGGGCATGCCATCTAACTCTGTGATCTATTTTGACTATATGTAATATTATCATAATTCATAGCTATTTTGTGATCATTATTTATATTTGACTATATTTAAGATTGTATTCATGTTGACTATATTGTGTGATCTATTTTGACATCATAACATCTGGTTCCTAGTCAGATCTTAGTTCAACTACAGATGTTATGACTACAGATTTTAACTCTTATCATAATATTTTGACTATATGTAATATTATCATAATACTTAGTCATATTATATATTATAATATTAAATTATAACTAAGAACAGTTCTAATAATTATTCATAATACTTAGTTCAACTACTATAATAATACTTAGTTGACTATATGATGACTATATGTAATATTACAGTATCATATTATAACTAAGAACAGATCTTAGTTCAACTACTTCACCTTCATCTCTCGCCTCAAGGCGTGGAGGCCGCGGAGTTTGCCTGGCGGAGGACTGCATCGCCTGAGGCAGAGAATGGATGGAAAAGGCCTCATTTGAATAGGAAGGTCACCATGGAAAAATCACCATTGAACATGAAAATGGATATGAAACATTCAAAAAACGATGGAAATGGATATGAAACATTCAAAAAGCTATGGAAATTCGGAAATGGATATGAACATTCAAAAAACTATGGACATGGATATGAAACATACAAAAAACTATGGAAAATCACCATTTTAATAGGTACACATCATCTATAAATGAATATATATGATCCATTGTCCATAGCTATGTTAGTTTACTGGAGGGTAATGTCAACCCTGGATTAATAAACCCCAAACGGCTGTTTAATGGAGGTACCACTTTTTTGTATTAGATTATGACTATTGGAGGAGTAACCCCCTAATAAACCATGGCTTATTAATCCGTACATGATATACAGATATACTTACCTGCATTTATACATGTATGTATAATATGTGTGTATCTAAAATATAGAGTCTATATAATAAATATACCCGGACGTTCGCCCAATAGTTACATTGGGGTTTACTTCAAGTTGGTTTAGATTTTTCAGGGTTGGTTCAGGGTTTATTTGAGGTATGTTTACTTAATGTTTGGTGCAATTTAGTTGTTATTGGTTGTTTTTAGGGCTTATTTAGGGGTGTTTAGGGTTAGCATGGGTTAGCTATGGTTGATTTAGGTTGGTTTAGGGTTGTGCTGTCGAATTGCGCTTGTTCTAGGATGTTTACATCTCGAAAAAATGGAGAAACGATGCAAAAGAATGGAATTCGAAAATGCAAATCTGAAAGAGGCACACATGACAATTGCAAAAAAATGGGAAAGCAAAATGCAAGTTGAAAAGAGGCAAAAATTGCAAATGGAGGAAAAATAAAAAGAGCAAATGCAACTTGGAAGGGGGCACATTTGACAAATGAAGAATACATGGAAGGAACCAATGCAAGTTGGAAGGAGGCGACATGATATGTGGAGAATATAGACAGATGAAATGCAACCAGGGAAAAGGGAAAGTGCCAAATGCAGCACAGATGGAAACAACAAATTAGCCTGGACAAGGTAGTAAAACCTGCGCAAAAGACAAAGGAAACATTAAACTTGAAAAGGGAGGTCCGAGGTGAACCCGTGAAGCCGAAGAAGAACGCCCAATGTTGAGGCTCACGCCTGCCAAGTGGACAGGTGACCAGTCGAAAGGGAAGGTCCCCGATCCGAATGCAAAAAAAAAACAAATGCAAAGAAAAAGCAAAACAAATGGGTCCTCGGTAGGGTCATCCCCTGGGAAATGGGCCCCCACTTTCCCGAAAAGCAGCGTTTGGGACTTAGGCTGGGGGGCTGTGCCAACCACCAACCCTTTCCTGAAAATCTATGTGCCCATTCAAGTGTTGATGCAGGGACAGAAACCCAAACCGAACTGAAACTCATTCTTGCACATATTGCATGTGAGGCAAATTCAAGAACCTGAATGCATGAAAACCAGGCAACCGAGACTGCATATCCTGCACGCTCCCCTAAATGTGAATCAAGCGGGTGTCCAAAAGCATGTTCGGCAATTTGCGTTTTTGAACTTACAGCATTTGTTTTGATTTATATGTGTTTTGCATTGCGTTTTTGCATTTGCATTTTTTGTGCATTTCTGATTTCCTTTTTTTTGCATGTTCTTTCTGCAGTTGCTTTTTGTTTGCATTTTTTTGATCCATTTTTTGAAAAAAATTACATGCTGCATTGTTTCAAGATTCAAAATTTCTAAGATAAGCGCACAAGGCGCCGACACAAGTTTAGGGTTTATTTAGGGTTGGGTGATTTACGGGTTCTTTCAAGGTTTTACGGTTTGTCAAGGTTTTAGTTCACGGCTGAAAACACTGCAAATTATGCAGAATATATTTAAGACATGATTCCAAAGGTGATTTTGGCACCGTCTTAGGTAAGCGCAAAAATGCAATTACCATCTGGTGATTTAACAGTTCGCCATGGAAAATCCCTTATAAAAGGAGGTATCTAGCTGGGAAAATCATCTATACATGGGCCATTTTCCATGGCTATGTTAGTCATAACCAGAGGGTAAACGCAGGGGCTGCGAAAAACAAAAGCCGCCGTTAAACAACACAGCAGTCCTTGCAGATTGCAGCATGGGATTCCGTTGATTTCGTGCAGCCACGTCAGGCCCCTAGCGGCCCTAGCGACACACACACACACACACACATATATATATATATACGTACATAGGATATCATAGGATATGTACATATATGCTACAGGAGTAGCTGTATACTTTACTGGGTGGCCAATTTTGATCAATTTTGTAGCTACATAGCTCCCAGACAACTACACTGATTGTATGGATACTCTCGCACTGGAACAGATTCCATGACTGGGCGGACCGATACTACGCAAAGGGGGCACCCATACCACCAGGGGTGTAGGAACAACGGAACCACAATTCTATACCCAAATATGGCCAAAAATAATTGTGATGTTGACATGTTGCTGGTGATGATGAATGAGGATGATGATGATGATGATGATCAATCATCATCATCATCATCATCATAATCATCATCATGATTGTGATGATGGTGACGATGGTGACGATGGTAATCAGACTTTACTGTCACACAAACTTGTGCATTGCCCATTTTGACCATGTCTGACATATCCACTTGACCAAATTCCATCACGCATGGATCGGGAGTTTCCAATCGGGCCCAATGATGACAACATGAGCTGAACATCAGCACGGCTTTGGATAAAGTGGGCAGTGGTACAGGTATTGATGACAAGTTTGTTGCTGTTGAAACATGGCAATTGTTCTAAACGTGATTCTTTTAGATTATTTTCCCATATGTTATTCATGTACCCTTAAATGGTCCCTTTCTTTGGGTTTACCAGAAAAAAATCCTGGAGACCTGTCATTCCCAGCGTCAACCCCTTCACGGTCAGGCGTTCGGACCGGAGAGGGGACGGAGGAGAAGAATGGCAGTGCGAAGGGTGCCTTGGCCACGGTCGAAGTCGAACCGATAAATGGGGTGCCTCTGGAAAGATTGGTAGATTCAATGGATTGGGTTTCACGGGAAAATCTTAACCGGAAACCATGGTTTTATATGGTTTTAACCATCAAATCTAGTGGTTTCCTGTAAATTTTCCCATCATCCAATTCTATGATAGATAGGTAGACAGATCATGACAGGATGGGATCAGATGGGATTAGAAAAAATCGACGGTTTTTTGTTCCCCTTAAAATCCATAGATCTTTGCAAAATCCAATAGGGAAATGTTGGGGAAATGTCAGGTTTTTTTGGGGGAAATACATGGACATACCTATAATATCTAAATCTATATAATATCTATAATATTCTATAATATCTACATATCTATCAAAACCATTCAAAACCCATATACCATCATACCAACCAAAAAATATGCTGTTCATGTTTCGGGTGGGGTGGCTCTAGGCTCGATCATGATACTTGGATCATGCTTTGGGAACACCGATTCGCATCTGTTCTTTGGGATGTTCACCCAGGCACAACCTTTTTGCATGGTGTAATTCGCATGTTATTCCCATTTCTTCGAACTAAACAAAGTTTCAACATGTTTCGACACTCCCAATTATAACCATTATTAATCATAATTCTGGGTAAATTGTAATTTTCACTCACCTGAATAGTGCGGCCATTTGGGGATGATTCCCCTTATAAGCACCATGATTCCAGGGTTCGGTCGCGACGTGAGGTCGGGATGAAATTCTCATCCATCTCTTTGGGATTTGATCCCATGACCCCAAAACCATCGCTTGCCAGTGACTCGTTCGCAGAAGGCGCTGAGCAGCAACTGTGAAAGGCCCAAGGCAGGTGGCCAGAAGTCCTGACGAAAAAGCCAGGGATTTTCTGGAACCTCAATGGGATTGTCAATGTTTAGAACATGAGACTCTAAAACAGTCAAAATATGTCAGAATCACTAAAAGTAATGATTTTGATTTTGATGCACCCTTGAAGAAGTTTTTGTTCCAGTCGGAGAGATTTCAGAAACCTGGGACGAGGGAAACATTAGCAGAAACTGCTTATCTAATGTTACCCTCTGGTAAACTTTCACATAACTATGGGAAATCACCATTTTCTAGCTGGCTAAATCCACAATTTCGACTGGGCCATGGCTTCAATAGCAAACTGTTAGTCATTACCAGAGGGTATCATTGGTGATTTAGCCAATCATCATCCAGTGACTGAGATATGTTTGCTGCATCTCGTGCCTTGTCGCTCATGATCTCTATATCTGGCATCGCCATTCCACCTGGCCGATGATCGGAGCGAAAACCGAGGGGTTCCTTTCGTTTCGTCGAACACCATATGTCAAGAGGAACATCATCGATTTTTATACCCCTTTTTTTCCGGTATGATTGAGATTTATGATTGATTCATGTTTATCCATGATTACTGATCTGTACTTACCTAAATCCGATGAATGTCTTCCAATGTCAACACCTCAAAAACAGGCAGTGGGGCATCGTCATCCGGTATCATCCGGTCTCATCCGGTCCGGTTTTTGTTGGCTTTGGAAATCTCCAAACATGAAACCACCAACCATTTTTTTTGGTGATATGGGGGTTTCAGGGTTTCCATAAATGGGGGTACCCCCAGCTTGCTGGATGGTTGATTTCCATGGGAAAATCCTACTGAAATGGATGATGACTGGGGGTACCTCCATTTATGGAAACCCCCATATGATTACCCCACTTTTTTCATGAAGCAGACCTCCGTCCCATTCCGTGAACCACTGTTCCGTTGATTGGTATTATGAAAAGGGTTGGTTCACAATCCACAAAAAGAAGAGGTTATACGTACATAATTCATGAATCATAATATATCATAATAATATATACTGATATCCTCAATTTTTGGCGATTGAAACCCATCTGAACATTTT
Organism: Cladocopium goreaui; assembly: GCA_947184155.2. Taxonomy (NCBI): domain Eukaryota; class Dinophyceae; order Suessiales; family Symbiodiniaceae; genus Cladocopium; species Cladocopium goreaui. The sequence goes on along the minus strand of CAMXCT020000878.1, from coordinate 174,908 downwards.
GACGGTTGGCGGTTAAATTACGTTCACTAGGATCATTGACCAACAGTTGGGTGTTTTTGAAGGCTCAATTGAGCAGTGTTCAATACCCTGCGTCGTCCCTTTACTGGTTGCTTAATAGCCATTCCTCTAACGGATGATAATCCCCAGAAAGTCCCCAAACTAATCATTCATCAACCATCTGTTGTATAAGAAATTCATCCCAATATAAAAATGATGCTTAAAATAGATAAAGCATGATAAAGCATCTGGGAAAATTAGAATACATTATATTCAAGATAAAATAACATAGACCCTGGCAGATGGGGGTTGGAAGACGAGTTTCCATTAAAAATTGGTGATGTTCAGGGTCTACAAGTTAATTTACCAGAGGGTAAGTGAAATCATCATTAATCACCATTAATCACCATCATTAACCATCATTAACCATCATTAACCATCATCAATCACCATTAATCATTATTGTTGTCCAACACCAAAGGTACTATGTAGGTTTATATATATATATATATACCATTAACCATCATTAATCACCATCATTAACCATCATTAATCACCATTAATCACCATTAATCACCATTCAAGAGCTATATTAGTTTACCAGAGTGATAAGAGTTGGCTATCTTAACTATCACATAACATTAATTATTATTATCATTTACCTGGTAAACTAACACAACTAACAACCAATATAATTCACTAATCTGAAAAACTGAGGCGTGGGGATGCTTCCCCTTACCGGCACTCAACTCGCTGGGCCGACGGCGAATGGAGGCTGCCCCCTGGGTTACCGACGACATGCCACAACTCACCGCATGCGGCTTTAAAGGGGCGACTAAGGGTCCACAATCCATGTTGTTCATGATTTAATATGATTTAATATGATTTAATATCATTTAATATGATTTAATATGATTTAATATGATTTAATATGATTTAATATGATTTAATATGATTTAATATGATTTAATATGATTTAATATGATTTAATATGATTTAATATGATTTAATGGGATATATAATGGGGATACACTTGTGTATAACTAAGCCCTTCTCACGTCCTTAAATACCCCAGCCACCTGGTGGAAGTGTTGAATTTCTTCATAAGGCCCGAGCACAGTCTTGTGTTTTTTATTGTTTTTATTTATCGGGCAGATGGGATGAATTATGTATACATACATACATACATACATACATACATACATACATTACATTACATTACATTACATTACATTACATTACATTACATTACATTAATACATACATACATACATAACATAACATAACATAACATAACATAACATTACATAACATTACATAACATTACATTACATTACATTACATACATTACATTACATTACATTACATTACATTACATTACATTACATTACATACATACATACATACATTACATACATTACATACATTACATACATTACATACATTACATGCATTACATGCATTACATGCATTACATGCATACATTACATACACACACACATACATACATACATACATACATACATACATGCATGCATACATACATACATACATAACATAACATAACATAACATAACATAACATAACATAACATAACATACATACATACATACATACATACATACATACATACATACATACATACATACATACATACATACATACATACATTACATATATATACTATATATATATATATCGACGGACTCTAAGTTAGAACATCGCCATCGTTTCCAAAATGATATATACATACAATCACATACATATATATATATATATGCTATATACTATATATGTATATATGATAATAAAATAACGCTAGAAATGCGGGTCTTGTCCATCAACCACCACTGGACCATGGGAATCGGATCCTTCTCTCATGAAACCAAGCAGCTGAAGAGGGAAGCTCTACTGGTCGGTGTGGCAATAGCGGTACCTCGAAACGGCACAGGCATGCAGTAACTGCCCGTTCATTTTTCATGATATCAACTGGTCTTTTCTGATTTTTCTTGGTATTCATCTGAGTTATGTGATGTTTCTATCATTTTTGTTTCATTTTGTATGTGATTTTTGTATCATTTTTGTTGCTATCCCCGTTGAGTCATCGATCGATCCCCATCGCAGCTGGCGTTGAAAAAAAAATTGGGCAACTGCCGTTCCATGGGGCAAAAACCTCATTCTACTTACCATCTGGTTATTTAACATAGCCATGGAAAATGGCCCATTTATAGATGGTTTACCTATTAAAAATGGTGATTTTCCATGGCTATGTTAAATAACCAGAGGGTAAAGTGACCATAAATTGGATGTATTTTAAGTGAACTCAACAGAATTAGTGAACTTTAACGTTTATATTTATATGGCTCATATAGGATATATACTAGACTTAACCATTATACTTAGGATAGACCAAAATCAGTGAACTCAACAGAATTCATCCTGTGTTTCTTGGTGAACTTCATCCAAGTCTACCTTGATGTGTCCTTTCTCTGAAAATCCCCATTTGGGCCGTTCTCTGAAAATAGCCTACCCAAACTTAAAGAAATCGTAGATGATCATAATTTTCCCCATGATCTTCGAAGTTTTAAGGGGTTGTTGTTTACCCATTTTCAAAGCCATATCGTCCAGGTCACGACCAGGGTGTTGGAGGGCGTGGTGCAGCTACACCACCTAACGATGGACATGTTTCGCAAGAAATCACGCAGAACTGTTGATTGATTAATGGGAATTTACTGGGATTCGATGGTATTTTCAATTGCCATGTTTGATTACCGGAGGGTAAGAGGGGCTAAAGCCACCATTCAGTAAGGGATTTCTAACTAGTTTTAGGCTTCAACCATCAAATATATGGAGAGGAAATTGATACAAATGATGGTTGGTTGCCAAGTACAGTATAGGGGGTGATACAACCAGCGGTAACCCTATTTGCCGATCAGTATAATAGGATGGGATAGGGGTCTCTATTCACGGCTCAGCTGTGGATTTTCAATGAGTTTGAGCCGTGAGGAAAACATGGGACAATTTTTTGTGGACGTTTCAGTCAGTTTGATGAGGTAAAATGCTGTGCCCATCAACTGTCGAACTAATCAACCAAACACCTTGAATTTGAGAAGCAAACGGGATCTGGATATTACAAACAAACCATGAGGGATAAGCAATTCCAGGTATATGGTTGTCCATCAATCCTCATACCCTGCTTTGAAAACAGCCACAACACAGCCAGAAATACGGCCTTGTCTGAACTTCTGTACCACAACAATTTCATGGTTGCATCAAGCCAGCCAAATAGCAGAACAGCAGATCAAATTTTACCCAGTTGGGTAGGTTGAACACTAAACTATAATGTAGAAAACCCAATAGTAAAGTATTCCATTGACCAATCACATGGTTTATCATGGTTCGTCATGGTTTGTCAGCATGTTCCAATTTGAAACTGCCATAAATTGGGTAATCGGTTTATCATGGTTCGTCATGGTTTGTCAGCATGTTCCAATTTGAAACTGCCATAAATTGGGTAATCGGTTCATCCCCCATGGACAAAGCCATGGGAATGACCAGTTCGGGTTTACCCGGTGTGCGACTGCCCCACCGTGCGACTGCCCCATGTCCAATGATGGTACCCTGTGGTCATATCTGTACACCCACTCTAGGCAAATCACTCATTTTCTTGCTACTTCTATGGTCGCACCTGCACTTGTATACTCTAGCGGAAAAAAACACACATTTTCTTGCTGCTTGGAGAACGGATTCCCGGAAAATTTACTGCAGATCCCCAAGACATCCCAAGACCAGGTCCCGCCTAATGACCATGCAAATGTAGTGTACGAGAATGCAAAGAAGCCACGAAGCAGACCAAACCCTGCAGTTGATTGCAGCTGCGCAGCTGGGATAACCAAGGATGGGATCCAGGATAGGGAACAGATATACGGATGATTTTGTTGTATGTTATAGTACATTTTCTAGCAAAAGACCATTGAATAGTACATTACATTTTATAGTATGTTATAGTACATTTTATATATAGTACATTACATTTTACCATTGATAGCAAAAGATTGAAGTACTAGTTCATATCTCACCACGGTTGACAGTCTCTGGGTATATTAGACAAAGGTCAAAGATGGTCAAAGTATCTGGCTAATTGACTATCAATGGTAAATGACTAATAGATTCTCTCAATGACTAATCCTTTGATCATCAATGGACATATTATTCTCTCAATGGGTACTTATTTTACATCCTTTTACCATTGACTAATTCTGGGCAAATTATAGTAATTCACTAACCTGAAACTTGCAGCCATTTTGGGATGTTTCCCTTTATTCACCATGATTCCAGGGTTCGTTCGCCACGTGAGGTCGTTATAATTTGCATTAATTTGCCCAGATGTATCATGTTAGTAGGATTTTCCCTTATAAACCATCCATTTTGGGGATCCCCCATTTATGGTTTATCCATTTGCGGATTCTCTCCGTTCAAATCCTCCGTTCGCCTCTGTCGCAAGTCCTGCAAGGCTTTCACCAAATGCGCCACTGGGGGATCCTGTAGCGTCACGGGAGGATGTTGGGATTCCCAATGGGATCCGGGATTGGGATACTGGTGGCTTTAACCATCTTGAAACATATGAAAGTCAATGGGAAGGATTATCCCATATCATTCCCATATATTATGGAAAATAGAAAATGTTTGAAACCACCAGGATATGTATGGAATAACCATGTGTATCTATGAAAATTTATTTGGGATTATAATGGATATCCCATATTTGTCGGATTGTACAAAGGGATTGGGAATTACAAATGATGGGATAATGAAATATATTGAATTATCCATAAATATATGGAATTATTATCCATAATATATGGTATATATGATGGATTTATATGGATCATTGGGACCCATATTGGGATTGGAATGCTTTGTTGATGATGGGATTGAGCTGAAAAAAAAACATCAACCATAGGGCAAACGTGGGATTGTAAGACGGATAATGGGGATTGATCATCGACAATGAAAATTCTTACGTGGGATTAATGGTTGATGGTCATCCATTCTATGCCACGGGAGTCCTTATCATGTCACGTCGGCGATTTTTCATTCGACAAAAATTGCCTATTGAAAATGGTGGTTGTCCATGGCTACGGCACAAATTACCAAAGGATAGACCCTGCCTTGACTTGGGGTTGGAAGATTACATCTGTTATTTTGGGGAATGGTCGATTTACAGATTCACTGCAGATTTTGATACCATCATGGGATTTTACGCCAGGAAATTCCAAGTTGAGATCAGAATGCTCCATTCTGGATGATGAACAATGATCCCAAATTTTGTAGTGGCCTTTGGACCACCTGCCACCCCGGAATCGCAAAAAAATCAGCGGCTCCCACTTTTCATATTTTTCATTCCAAGGATTCATCTCCAATGGTTGAGAATCCTCCCCGAACAAATGGTGTACCCTCTGGTAATTTAACATAGCTATTGAAAATGACCATTTATAGTGGATTTTCCCATTAAAAATGATGATTTTCCATAGTTATGTTAGTTTACCAGAGGGTACTGTAGTTCATGATATCTCCCAGCTCCCTCTGGCTCCCATGTTGAGTGCCCGCACCAGCACCCAAGCTTCGCGGTGATGGTGATGGTGGTGTCTTCCAACTGGTTCTGGCTCACCCTGCACAACGCGCTCCATACTCAAACGACGATGCTGGTGGTCACCAGGGAAGATATCCAAAGTCATGCTAAACATGTACTGCATATATTATACTGCAACATGCATATTCAAACATATTTATAATTTATAATTATACTCTTGATTCATGTCTGGTATCCATGCTTAGGGCTTTATCTCGACACAAAAAAAGCTGTGCTCAATCTTTGGCCAAGATCCTCCAATTCTTAACATATCAACATCTCCAAAACCGGCGGACCGCCAGGAATTTCCGCTGTTTGGTGGCTCCATTCAACAAACCTGGGTTTGCGAACCTATGTATCTGTATCATTCAGTATCCACATTTGTATCTGGTTGGTGGTTGACCTACCCCTCTGAAAAATTTGAAAGTCAGTTGGGATTCTTATTCCCAATATGGAAAACAATCCAAATGTTCCAAACCACCAACCAGGTAATCTTTACAGTTTCTTGATTGTATCCCCTGACGTTAGTGTTGTAATTACAATCAACGGGGCCCCCCCAGGCACACATAAAGACTGAGAGCAGGCACAAGTTTCAGTAAAATAATGACCGTGTTGTGCCTACCCTTTTGAAGTCACTCTTTGTAGATTCAAACATCTTTTAAGCGCCAGTTATCATAACTCTCTGAGATCCCTAGTTTGCTTCATAAATATTCATAAATCCCTACTTCTGTTGAAGATATCAGAAAAAGCCCACAACAATGTTGCTTCCATCAAGTCTGGTCATTAAACACATGTTCGATGTTCTTCAATCATGTCCTTTCGGTGAAAATCGAGGGGCCGGGAGCTGGTATGCCATCTATCATCATAGAAACCTGTTGTTTGAAGGGGTTTCTTCAAACCCCTCTATTAATCAACCAACCAATGGGAAAAGGACATCTATGATGTTGTTTTTTCTTACTGGTGCTAAATGCAGAGAATTTTCGGGAATGATCCACTGGCTAACTATCAATAATCATCCCAGCAACCCCCAGCAACTCATCCATTCCCTACGTTTAGCACCAGTACGTATATTATTGGGTTTACTATTTGGGTTTACTATTTGGGTTTACCTTAACTACCATTACTACCATCACTACCATTACTTATAGTCATATTATACTACTAGTACTTATAATCATCCCAGCAACCCCCATTCTCAGCCTCCATGAGCCACCCAGCGGCCACCAAACTCACCGCCGCTGAAAGCTGACGGGGCGCGCGGATGCGGACCACAACGGTAATGGGAGGGACATGGCTGGGAAATCCCCGGCAAAAATGGCGATAAATGGAGGCTTCAATGGGACAAATCCTAGGGAAAGTATGGGAAAATTTTGGGAAAACCCACAAAAAGTGGAGCTTGAAATGGGAACATCATCTATAAAACTCTCAATTGCCGTGATTACCAGAGGATCAGCAGCAAAAAATGATGTTGGTTTTTGTGGGGATCTTAATGGGAATTCAACAGAATACAACTGATCCATAGGGATCCATAGGGTCCATTTATGTTTGTTGGGCACTACTTGGTAAACACCAAGGTTTCCACAAGATTTTGGAATGGCTCTCTGCACTTTGTGGATCATTGTGGATCATTGTGGATACAATAATGAGGTACCCAATCCATTACTCATGCAGCATGGTAGATCAACACTTTTGCATATGCTAATCATGCTAATCCCACAATTCTCGCTTAAGCTCTGCACCGTTTTGCTGGTCTAGGTCTCACAAGTCTATGATCAGTTTCTATGCTTAGATCGATAGTTGAATCAGTTGAATCCTAAGGTTTCATGCTTGAATCCCTCTCCGAACGATGGTTGATATCCCTATCTTTGAAGTGAAAAAATGTTGATCTCCCCATCAGATCCCACTGGTGCTTCGTCCCCTTCCGGGTCCTCAATGGCTCGCACGGCGGTCACGAGACTGGAGGCACTTTGGGCAGCAGCATAGTGCCTGGGTTGGGCGCAACTGGGATGGGAAAAAAGGCTTGGCAATGCTGGAAATAAACAAAAAAACGTTAAAACAAAAAAATAAGCCCCAATTTGGGATGTTGAAAAGGGCATCAGGTTATCACTATTTGAGTGGGGCTTTACTTTTCTATCTGTTTTGGAGTTGTTACACATAGGAGATGGTTGAACAAACCCGATTTATATATCCAATTTACTTCTTTCGCCTATTGGTTAAGGGGAGGTTGCTGGAACCCCTTAATCAATCCGTAGGAAAGGGACATGGGCAGAAGCGTGTCTTCCACTACGCTTCACTGAAAATCTCCTGCAGGGAGGGGGCAAAGATAGGTCAGTTGGCTTATAACTAGGTGAACTGGGATCTATAATGGTAGACTGACTCGATGGGGATGGGTCAAAACCGTGGAACCTAGTGAACCCCAAAATAGCTGGTAAATGGATGTTCATCCCACTAAAATGTATTTTTTGGTATTGAACCATACCCAGATAGGCTTACAGATCTTGCAAGTGAGAGGGCCCTTCATTTATTTCATTTACTCGTTTTGGAAGCAACACTTGGGACCCATGAAAACCAGCAAGTCCTCTAAAAGGAGCCCATTTCCTTCCGAGAGCCCGCCATTCAAAATACATGATACATGAGAATTACTAATGAAATTGCCCCTCCAAACTCGAAGAATAATGCTATATATCTATAAATATATGTATCTCTATATATATAATTATATATATATTGCCATTATAAACCAGTACATATATTGTACTAATAAACAGCATGTTTCTTCAAGCATTATAAACTTCTGCAGGCGGCTTGGGCGAGTCCACAAACTGCGGGAGATTGGCAAACATCAGAGGCCTCGGTAAAAGGTGCAGCGGTGCGGCACGTGGCCTGTTTGGATGGTTCTATATCAATGGAAGGTCTCCAGGATCCTAAAATGGAGGTACGTTAGTACCATATTTCTGGCCATATTTTCTGGGGAAATTCCCATTGACTATAGGATTGCTCCAACTGTTGGTTCAAACTTAGATTTTTTTTAGATGACAAACTTTAAGTGAAGCTAGCACTTCCTACTAATCAAAATAGAATTGAAAGATGTCGGAAGTCGTGACCGCCCATGGTGAGGGTAATGGTCATTAAGATACTTAATTTATTATATAACTTATAGTGCTGGAGTTTGTGACAAATGGACCAATTTGTTGGCCGATTGGTTGGTAAGCTGGCTGGCTGGTGAGCTTTCCAATTCGCTGCGGATCAAACCCTGGTTGTCACACCCAAATAGCTTGCTGGCATAGATATTCATGACTCGAAAAGATGTGAACATCAAGGCGTTGACATATGTTTGACTCATCCCCATCGGTGAATTTCCCACAAAAATTCTTCACACATTTGTTGCCCCAAAAAAATGTTGGTGTCGGCCATTGGGGTCAAATCATGACATACCCCCATGTTTGATACCCTCTGGTAAACGTTTACATAACTATGGGAAATCACCATGTTCTAGCTGGGTAAATCAACTATTTCGACTGGGCCATTTTCAATAGCAAACTGTTGACATAACCAGAGGGTATGCTTCACTATGCTTCACTATGGTTGACTCCCCATGTTTGCCCGTGAAGTCTCCATTTTTTGCGGGCGAAATCACTCCTTTGGTGAAATCACTCAGCTTCCCAGCCAGGCAATCACCAGGGACGAACCCACCACCGGTGCCTGCAACGGATGAAAGATCTGGAAAGTGATGGGAAAATATGGGAAATCCTAGGCAAACATAGGAAAATCAGAGGAAAACCATGGGAAAGGGGAAAGTGATGGGGAGATCATTCTATGTATATAATTATATATATATATACATATTGCCATTATATAAACCAGTATACAATATCATGCTATAACCATCTGAAATGTATGAAAGTCAATAGGAAATCCCCGAACTAGCCATGGAGGTTTAGTTCGCTGGGCAAATCATCGATTACCGGAGGGGATCATCGTCCCAATTTGTGGGATGGGAAACAACTATTGGACACCACCAATTCAGTAAGATATTGTCCATAAATAACACTAGACTCTTCAGCACTTGTCAGCTGAGTTGCGAAATGATTCGGAATCATTTGGGAAGGTTCACACAACAACATCCAAGACTGAAATCTTCAGATGCTCTTGATGGACCTTGATGTATCAAACCAAAATCAAAAGGAACTGTTTGGAGTTTTGGGGTGCCATGTGGGCCCACAGCTGGTACCAAGAAAAATTGTGCATTCGATATCATTCAATTGCAGTCAAACCATTTCTAGCCTAGACTTTCCATGGCACCCTGGTGCCTTTTTCCCATCCTTTCAAATCCTTTCCCCAAAAAATCCAACTTTCGGATACCAGTCCATACCAGTCCACTGGGGGGGCCTGAGTAACTTGAGTCCCAACCAGAACCAGGCAGTTTAGCAAGTAAAGTGCTGCCAGGTACCTGTTGTACAGGGGAGGCTGAGTGTGGGGCTGGCTGGCTACAGGGGCTGTTGGCTGCTGAGTGCGGAACATGTTGGTCTAACGCAAAATGATTCAACAACAAATCCATCCATTCAAAATGCCATCAAAATCCAACTATTCTTCAGACCTCCTGGGTGAACCCTCTGAAAGCAATGTTAGTCGCAGCCCCATCCAAGGTTCAGGTAAGGATGAAGAGTCTGACCAGGGGGCACTTTGCAAAGTGCTGGGGAAAAAGCATGAACGACAAAAAAGTCAGCAGCGCGCTTTGTGCTGCCACCTGGCACCGGCGCTCCCTGGACAAGGATCCTATTTTCTCAACTTGGGGCAAATCTGGCAAATCGCACTTGACGACTATAAATTGCGTTTTTCTGTTATATGCTGTTTCTGTAGTAAAGTTTGTTCAGGATGATATAGCTGGTTATGTATCATATATGATTATAGCATGATGATATTATGTACTGTATCACAACTATATCATACTTTCCGCGTCTCCAACGGCTCATGCTGCGTCACCTCGCAAGCCCGGTATGCCAAATGCGCAGCAAAGATGGGGATGCAAAGGCCTCGGTGGCATCCAGGGCTTGGTGTTTTCCACAAAACATCACCCAACTGGCTGAGAGATACAGCAACTCAAATAGATGTCATGGCCGCCATAGTGATTTTCCAGAACCTCTAAAAATTAAGGAGTGATTTTCCCCATGTCCTAACTTATGGTGATTGATTAATTGCCATGGTTATACTAAGTTAGACACCAAAAAAACAACCACAACTGCACCGCCAAGTACCGTGATTCCAGACAGTGCTCCCAACTGATCTTGTTCAAAAATCTTGGGTACGGTACCCGGTTTTCCATCATTTCAAGCCAGGTTACAAAACCGCATTTTCCCGATCGATCTGTGTATATATTGATTATATGATCATACTCCGTTGGGTTTTCCCGTTCAAAAGCCTCATATTCCGGTTTTCACCACTTTCATCAATGGGAATTCCAGGATCCTAAAATGGAGGTATTGTACCATATAAGGCCATATTTTAGGGGGATATCCCCTTACATAGCCCTTATATAGGCCTTATATAGGCCTTATATATGGTGGGTACCTCCATTTTAGGATCCAGAAATTGGGAGGGTTTCTCCATATGTTCCTCCTGGGTTCCGACGGCGCGTACGCGGCGTACTGGTGCCGTACCTATCGAGGAAGAGCCCAAAATCCATTGCTGGTTGGTGATATACCTACCCCTCTGAAAAATATGAGTTCGTCAGTTGGGATGATTATTCCCAACTGAATGGAAAAATAATCCAAATGTTCCAAACCACCAATCAGATTGGTATTTTCCCAGATTTTCCCTATCTGCATGGACATTTGATGACAAGGCTTAGCCTCCAACGTGGCTGGTTTTAATCAGAGATGACTTTCCCAGCGAACATTTTTCCTCCAGTTGTAGAGGATTTTCCATGGTCACGTTTTATTAGGGGGATGTGATGCTTACAGATCCTTCTGGCGAGCATATATGGTCCTTACCCTCATTCTGAAAAATATACCCCAACCCACACGTTGCCAGCCACCACCAGGATCAGACATCAGATAACATTTGATTTTGACAGCCAAAAATAGCTTTTGCATGCTTTTGCTATCTGGTGCTATCTACATCCATTACTATCTACTGTTGGTTGGTGGGGGGGACAACCCAACTCTTGGTATATAAGGATATTTAGACTGAGTCTAGATGCTCAAAAAAGAATGGTCCGAAAATGCCCGTCAAATATTCCGAAAATTGTTTTTTCATGCCTAATCCGCCAAAGAGATCACAGTCTCTTCGAGCTTTCGGTGCTCTGCCCCCCCGTCGACTGCTGGGCGTTCCAGCAGCGCCCGGGTCAGTTTCAGGGATAAGGCGCTATCCACCAGGACCTCAGTCGAGGCACCTTGTGGAGTGTTTGGGGATTCTGGGCACCAGCGAAAAATGGCTGTCCTACGATCCAAACATGGGAGATTTAAGCAAGCAAAGATGGTGAGCGAAGCATTTTTCATGGATCAAAATGTGGAGCGAAGCAACATTGAACTAGGAAAGTGGGTTAGTTGCTTTGTAGTACCATTTGGTTATTTAACAGTTTGCCATGGAAAGATCCACCCATTTTTAAGAACGGTAAACCATCTATATTTCTATGGGCCATCTATACCATGGCTACATTAAATAACCAGAGGGTATTTGCGAAATGATAGAAGGACTACGGTCCTGCATCCAAAAAAAACTTGCCCAGTTCCTTTTTCTCCCGGTTTTTTTCGATGTTTGAACATCCCTCAAGTCCTGGCTATCTCTTTAGAGTTGTTGGATTCTTACAGTTCAGGGATGCCACAAGAACCAATCACTACTGTCTGGTTGGTGGTTTTAACCATCTTGAAAAATATTTCAAGTCAGTTGGGATTTTTATTCACAATATATGGAAAAATAAAAAATGTTCCAAACCGGCAACTAGACTATTATCTATTATCGCTCCCGGTATCTCCCGTTCAGGGTCTGATGTTTGCCCCACGTCGGGATTGCGATGCCAACGACAGAATTTGAATCAATACGAGTCCCATTGAGACAAGATAACATGTCCTCTTCGAACATGTTCAAACAGCTTCAAACCCCGAAATGCCTTGAAATCTTCTAATAACAATATCATACAATATTATATATAATCATAGATATACATAAGTTCATAGTATCTTATGTGTATTGTCAATGCTTCAAACATCTTCAAGCCCATGTCTTTCTCTGGTTCCAGCCATGACTTTGGCCGTCGGACCAAGCCCACTGTGACACTGCTCAAGGAGGTGCAAAGAACCAAACACAACGAAGCCTGCGAACGTCGTTAACGTTCGCGTTCAAATGCTTGGGATGCATCAATGATGGCTAAATCATGCTAAATCCCATGGAAAGTCCCATTTTAAATGCCATAGATCTACTTGGAAAATAGATCATTAACCATGATAACCATTAAAGTCACCAGTAGATCAAATAGATGGTTATTGCGAATGGTGGGCTATGCTGCCATGCCAAAAGATGCAATGCGAATCTGTTCAACCTACCAAGAGCCACGAAATGCTTCGGAATGCCGCACCCTATTCGTGCTGCCACATCCATGACACGCACAGGTTGGTGAGATCAAGTCGCTGACTTTTCACACTGAGGGAACTCTCTTTCCAACCTGTGCAGTTTCATTGCCCTAGCCGAGGGTGCATGGAATGTCACCCTACCTTCTTCAAAAATTTCTAGGAGATTGCTATGCCTTCCTGCTTTCGTTAAAGCATCGGCACATTGATGCCGTGTTGGCACCCACAACAGAACAGCTTTCTCGCCAGACGGTGCTTCGCCAGCAACACACAATTGACGTAAAACAGCAACGTTCAGGGCATTACCTTTATCACCAATAGACTGACCATTCTTCTTAATGCAATCAAACACCGAACGACAATCAGTACACATGACTAAATGAATAAGCGCGGACCAATCAAAACTGTCACCAGTACGCAGCACCCAACTGCCATGAAGTATCTCACAGTACAGTGCCCGAAGATGCTGCGCCGTGCCATGATCCATAATTGCACCATGTGTCTCCGCCGCAAAGGAGCTCTCAATGATCCTCTTGTTCGTTTTTGACTTCCAAGCAATGAAGTTTGCTTCCACAGGTTCAGTCCTCTCCAAGTCACACTTTCTGACAAAGCCAGCTATGCAACCCTTTTGACTATACAACCACTTTTTGTCATTGAACGACTGAAGCAAATCACCATTATCTTCATCAATTTCAACGCCTAAACTGTTGTACAAACTCGCATCATGCCAGCAAACGACAGCGCAATCCTTACCTAGGTCCTGAAAAGTAAGTTCAACATTGTTTTTCTTGATCACTCTGACCAGTTGATTAGCAACCTCTAAATCCTTGACCTGCAATGCATTGACTTGCTTCTGAAGTTGGTTAGTCGAAAACGCGATGTCACCCCTCGTTTGGGTACTAAGCCACTGCAAAGCACCTAAAACAGATCTAAAATCGGTTCTTTCTTCTTCGGTCACCTCAGCTTCAGGATTAGCCTTTCTACTTTTCTCAATGGGAATCAGATCCAACCTGCCTTCGACAAAGGCCCTTTGACTAAGCTTGATCACCTTCTTTCCTTTTTCCTCTCTGATAGATATTTCCTTTCCGCAGTAGGTGATGCCACCCGTTTTCTCAGAGACATCGTCCCATTCCCCAAAAGGAAACTGCTCCCGAAGTTTCTCGGCCCGTTCATGATTTTCACGCGTATTTTCACCGGCAATCATCAAATCATCAACATGGATAACAATCAAACTGGTAGGAGAACCATCAATATTTCGACGAATAAAAAGAGAAGGATCAATAATACTAACCTCATAACCAAGTTGTTTGATAAACCCAGAAAGACTTTCATACCAAGCTCGCGGCGCATCAGGTCTACCATAAACCGGTCGATTCAGTTTGAAAACTTGCCTAGAATCAACACCAGGAATGCCCTGCTTGGGTTGAAACATAAACAGAGGTTCGCCCTCGCTTTTCTTACCCTGCAAAAAGGCGGAAGAAATGTCACCAGATTTCCAATTGTCCAACCAACCAAAACTAACAACACAATGCAAAAACAACATCAACGTGGTATGCTGCACAGTCGGCGAGTCGACTTTTATTTCACCAGATGCACAATCCGGATCGTGTTGTCCTTGAACACACAGCCTTGCCTTTGCCTTTATAGGCAATGGATTTCCAGAGGCATCCAGTAAACCGGCATTTTTGTTCCTGAAAACATAACGACTTCTCAGAATACGTTCCGGTTTCTCCTTTCTGATTTTCTCGGATTCCTCAACAGACAGCGGTTCCGCCGCTTCATACTGCATCCATGAGCCCCATTCTTTTCCAATAGCTTCATGATACAAACCCTTTTGGTCATGAGGAATCAAATGAAACGGAATTTCCTTATCTAAAGCCTTTTGCTGTTTTCTTTGACTAAGGGTAGCCCAAACCGTTCTATCAACATCACAGATATCCATGAACCTTTCCTCATGTCGCCTTATCTGATTCATATGAACCCCATGATCAAACCCGGGACCAAAACCATGCGTCTTTTGTTTCTTCTTGATACATTCGGGAACCGAATCCAAACATTGTTGTTTTCGGGATTTGCCTTGAAACAGAGTAACCAAAACATCCGCAGGACCACCAAAAATCACTTGTTGAGGGTCATCTAGATCTGGCCACCGAACCTCATCTTCCAACCGACGCCACTCTCCGTGCCATCTACCCCAAGTTGATCTAAACAAAGTATCCCTCATGCTATCATGGTGATCTGGGAGCCTAAAAGCATAAGCCTTATAAGCGACATTGACGGGGTTTCCCAAAACAGTCTTCTTCCAACCCTTACTACCAATCATCCCCAAAAGCTCATCCGGTGGTCTCTCAACCCGAGGGTAATGGGGGTGTTCATGTTGGGTCAAGTCATTAGGGTCCCTTTGTTCTTCCATTTCCTCATCCCCAAACTGATCTTCCATTAACGCATCAAGTTCAGCCTCACCAGGAGCAGGTTCACCGGTCAAGTCATCATAAATTTTACCTTTTCGATTCTCATGATCTTTGAACAGTTGAAGGGCTTCCTGAACATCAGGCCTACCGAACAAAGCCTCTTCTCCAATAGCCTCTCTACAATGCTCTTGAGCCACCAAGTAACACCGACCACCAAAAACCACCCACAGATTTGATTGACCTTGCAACCCGACCACCAGTGCGGGACCCAACCATTGAGGAACCTTGCCTGGGATACCTTTCTTTTTGACTTCCCGGAAAAAGAAACAACGGTCACCTATCTGCGGTTCATGCCACTGTCGGGTTTTATTTCTCGCCGTCCTATTCAGAAGTTCGCTGGCTTGCACCTTCACGTAAGCCTTTCTAGCAGACACTCGATACTTCATTCTCCTTCCTATTTGGGTTTCCCGATCGCCCGCCGAAAAATGCAACGCACACGGTTCCCCATTTTCTATCAATTCACCAAAGGCTTTGGGTTCTCTTCCAAAAAGAAGCTGCGAGGGTGAGAAGCCATGTTCTCTAACCAACATGTTTTTGGCACCAGTAACCTCAATACCAACCCATCTCATTTGTTCTTCCCCAACAGGTTTAGCATCAAGAACAACTTTACCAATCATGTCTTTGAGGATGCCTCCGTGTCTTTCGATTTTTCCGTGTTGCCAATGGGCCTGACCAGCAATGGGAATAACCACAACCCCGGCTTGACCCATACAGTCAACAAACTCCCTGCTCACCAGACTTCTCTCCATGTCAACAGAAATTTCAAGGGGGGTACCAGCCCAAGCCACCCATTGTTCCATGACTGCCGTCTGCATATTCTCGGCCGTATGAGCTTTCAAATAAGCAACTTGGTGATACATGGTGGCCCTATCCAAGATAGACAAAAACCAATGACCATCACTTTGAGCATCCCTAACATGAAAACAATCAATCATGATCTGATCATTGAACTGGAGCTCATGAGGAGGTAACCGGGTTGATCGGTGCAATCGCGGTCGCTGCGATTTCGCACAGCTGCCACACTTCAACCACCCAACTGCCTCCTGAAGTTCCTGGGCAGCCCCCCCGGAACGGAGGAATCTCTTAAGATCATCTCCTGACGGATGTCCTAAGTTGCAATGAAGCTTTTTGAGCAGGCTCCGGACAGGTGCTTCCAGACGCTTACCTGCAGGAACCTCAAAATGCATGCCCTCTCCTGCTAAGTGAATTTTCACTTCTTCGCTAGGGGGCTGATCACCTTCCATGTCTTGGTCAACATGTCTAGTTTCGACCGCTCCCACCAAATGATCATCCCCCAAAAGTTGTTCTAACTTGTGAGTATTCCATGTCAAGATCTCTCGGTCCTTAGTCCGCCCAAGTCGCTTCTTCACACTCCAAAGCAGTCGCTGCAGACGGTTGGGATCTTTTCGTTTGACTGTTTTGACAAAACCGACATGAATCGCCTTAGCAATTTCCCGGGTATACTTAGCCGCATGTTTGGTCGTTTGGCAACCTTCACACTTTTCATGATCATGAACATGAAGGCCGAACCGGTTGTGGCATTTTCGGGACAACTCATGACAAATTTCAGGGCTGGAACTGAACCACAAAGTTGGCTTCTTCAACAAGAGACAATTCTTGGGATGCCGCATGCTGTACCTACACCCATGACCAACCACATGATGAATTTTGGGATGACTTAAAATCCTTTCCAATTGGGGTTCCCGAAATGCAGCACTCGGCAATGGTTTCTCTCCTAAAATGTCGTCACCATGTTTCAACTGAACATTGCAGAGTTTCTCCGTGAGGTCTAAGAACGGCTTCTCCATGTCTCTGAGTCGTCGAAGCTGTTGTTTCTCTCGATTCGTGCGATAGTTGATGTTGCACAGCGGCGACCAGTAGGTACATGGCCATGATACGACTAACAACCTCGGCCTCTTACTCTCAACAAACTCAACCAACTTAGCCCTCTCATTGGAATCCCTAAGATCACTACCGTAGAGCTTATCACATGGTTCAATGACATTCCAACCCCGTCTGGCGAATTGCAGGCTGACTTCGGCCGAACCCCCAAACACTTCCAGTATGTCAGGTCGCATGTCACCATATTTGCCATGGACAAACTCACAGCAATCACCAATCTTGGAAGAAACTGAAAGTGTGAGAAGGCAGGCGAAAGCGGCAAGCTGTTTGCAGTTCCCTAACAAACGTTTCCAAGTACCTCGGTTGGCCAATCTTCTTTGTTTCTGGCCATGACGGATCCGAGATCGAATTTCATCCTCACTAAGAGGGTGACGGACATGCATTGGATCATCTGGGCTGGTGGAAACCTCTCTCAGTCGTTCTTCTCCCCCGCCTTGCGCGCTTCCAGAATGAGCTGCATCTCGGCCGGCGACAACTTCATGGGTTGCTCGTCCCCGACCTGACTGGAGAGATGATCCCACGAACCGGCATCGCTCTTCGGGGCACGGCTCTTTCGGACCGTCATGTCGCCATCCATCTCCTCGTTGCCCTCCACTGCCTTGGAAGATCTGGTGAAGCCGGCTGCTCCAGCCTTGGCCTGAGCCCCTGGGGCCTTCTTGTCCTTCTTCAATGCCTTCTGCGCCACGGCTGCCTCCATGGTGCCGTAGTAGAGAGGCAAGGTGGACCGGCATAGAGGGAACCTGCTGCAACCCCAAAACTCTCCACCATCCATTCGGTTCACCCTCTTCATCATGGGGAGCTGGCATGACGGACACAGGGGCGTCCTCACACATTTCGGCTCCAGTTCTGCAAGCTCTTCGCTCTCCATGACGTCCTGGGCATACCACTCCAATTCCACAATCAGCCTGTCCTTGTTCCAACTCAGGTAGTCGGTCTCCGTCTTGAGGTCGATGCTGTAGTACGGAGCCACCTGGTTGACATAAAGCTCCATCAACGGGCCTTTGCCAAACCTCTTCCAATTTGCTGGCAGAACTCGAGGAGCCTTGGCCGGCTTCAATGCCTGATGGATCAGTCGCAGCTTCTCCATCTTGAGCTCGAACAACTCCTCCTCGGTGAGATCGGTGAGAGGTAGAAGAGCTGCCACAAACTCCGGCTTGGTCTTGGGAGCTCGGACAGCGGCTGCTGACATGGCACTCGGATGGTAAGTCACTGGATGCCACCGTTGCCCGCGACGACACTTGATCCAACTTTGAAACAGACGAACCCTCATGGACAACATGGTCATGACCAACACTCCCATTAAAACTACATGGCCCTTGGTCAACAGGAATGTTTTGGTCACGTCGGTCCTGAGATCGCCTGCCCCATCCGACTTCATGTTCTCGAGCCAGGAAGTCACTCCAGTTCCAAGAAATCACCTCTGAGATGTTCAAATCCTTGTCCCGGAGAATGCGAAAGCCAATATGACCGGAGCTCGTTGAGATCATCTGAGCCGATCGGCCGATCTCCTTGAACTCATACCTGCTGGCACCTAAGTCTAAGACAGCACCTAGGCTTCGCAGCACATTGGCACTGATGAGCAACGGAACGTTCTCATCTACGACACTGGCCCTCACTAAGACCGGATCAGAGGCCTCATCCAGGTACGCAGGGAACACGAAGGCAAACATGGACCATACTCGAGGACCGTCACCGAACCTGAAGGGTTGGCGGTCCATGTCCACAACATATGGGATCCCACACTGGTTCAACTTCTCCGCATGTCGTTGCATCCACTGCCAACCGCACACTGTTCTGGCACAGCAAGTGTCAGAGAGGGCCATGCCATCCGCATCATAGCTGCCTCGGTCAGAGTCAGCGGCTTGCCCTTGACTTTGGCGCAACTTGTCATTCATAAAGTGGACCTGGTAAACGTCATCACTATCTTCACTTTCATCTCCTCCATGGCTCACCACAAAGGCTACCTTTGCTCCATCCACAGGTTTGGGATCACGGGGTGCATTTTTGTAAGGACACGCATCATCACCGTGCCAGTGACCGTAAACGGTCTTTCCTCTGGCGCGGCATGCCGCACACGCCATCTTCTGCTTCATCTGATCAATGCGCTTACTGCGCTGGTCGGCCGTCTCATTTTTCACAAAGCCTCTGTTGCGGCTAGACTCGGCCCTCTTCCTGGCAGCTTGAGTCATCAAAATTTGAGCTTCTTGTTCCATGGCATTGACTTCATCCTCCCATTCGTGCTCCAACATCGAGGAAGCCTGCTCACCCTCGGGCTCAGGCTGTCCGAAGTCAGAGTCATCTTCTTCTTTGGAGACTGCATGGACACGGTACTGGCGTCCATTCTGACCATTCCACCGGCCAGATGTTGGCCTATCCCCTGACTGCCCATCATCGATCTCTTTGCGAATCTGAGGAACAATGGCGCATAGAGCGCCCCTCAGGCGCTCATAGTCATAGACTCCTCCTGCTGAAGCTACGACGGACCGCCGAAGTTCTTCTGAAATCTGGGCTTTCTCAAGGAACCAAAATGCCTTTGTCACTCCACTCAAGGTGGAACCCACTTCTGCCAGCCTAAGGCATTGAGCCCTAAAAGCAGTATCATATGAAGTAAATTCCTGACCGCGGGGACGCTTGAAGCTTTTGAAGAAGAATGAAAGAGTGTTCATGACCCCCAGAAACTCCAAGGGCTCCAACTCATTCCACAAATGCCGCAAAAGCACTTCGACTCCGTCGGCACCCCGGATAGTACGCATGTCCAAAGTTTCTACTGCCTGCCATGCTTCACCTTGGAGCTTCTCCACCAATCTGCCGGCCTGGAACTCGGGGTCAATCGCCGATGTTGCCTGGAACAGTCGCACTCGCCTTTCATACTCCCTCATGCTAAGGGTTCCATCATGGACAGGAATGAAATCTTTGCCACGGTTTGGTTTGCTCTCTTTCTCACTGATGGTCCTACTTGACCTGTTTCGCTCACTCATCTCATCAGTCTGAACGTCTCCACTACCAACACTTCGAACTACTCTTGTCTGGTCACTACTGCTCTGGGATGCCACGGGCTGTCCGTGGTCGGCTGAACTCCACCAAACGGCAAAATGCCGATCAAGAGAAATCCAGCCCTTCCTCACATAGTCTTGTACCGCACTATCTAGGTCTCTGCCCCATACCCAGCACTGCGGCGTCCAAAACCATTCGCCTTGTTCATCACCTTTCCAGGATCTATTGTCAGAACTGTCATGGGAAGTAACCGAGGGCTCAGCTCCGCCCCACAGCGAATCACCCATGTGACTCTGCTCATGCTGCTGCTGTCCATGTCTTCCCCAGCCTTGACTCTGCCTAGAATCTGCATAGCTATATTGCCCACCATTCTCATGCCAAACTCGCCCATCTGGATAAAAGCTCATGCTGCTCATCGCACCAAGCCACCCAAAGGATGCCCTTCACTTAGGCTCCGCTACCAATGCGAATGGTGGGCTATGCTGCCATGCCAAAAGATGCAATGCGAATCTTTTCAACCTACCAAGAGCCACGAAATGCTTCGGAATGCCGCACCCTATTCGTGCTGCCACATCCATGACACGCACAGGTTGGTGAGATCAAGTCGCTGACTTTTCACAGTTATCATTTTGATCTGGTGACTTTAAGGGATTTAGCCATCAACTGAATGGGATTATTCTACTGGTGACTTGATGAAGCCGTTACCCGGCCTGGTAATGACTGTTACAGTTCGCTATTGAAGCCGTGGCCTATAGAAATAGTTGATATACCTATTAAAGATGGTGATTTTCCATATTATGTTAGTTTACCAGAGGGCAGAGTATCGGAGAATCCGAGATTCCTAGAGTATTCTGGACTTCTGGACTGATAGTGCTCATGATTCCTCACATGCTTTTACTTTCTGATACTATCGGTGATAGTATCATTGACATGTAATCCCGGCCTGTCTAGTTCTATCTTGTAATTCGCTACTCACAAATGGTTGTCACTTATCATTTATAGGATTTCAGAATCCGATTTGAGGGGGTCAAGAGTGAACAGGCCCCTGCTGGCAAACTATTGAAGTTCCTCAAGTGGACAAAATGTTCAGCAATGTCTGGCTGATCTCCCTTAGTACCAATCATCTTTTTGCAGTGACCAGTGACCCTGTGCAATCCTCCTGATGAAGCCCCAAAATCTTACAGGAAGATGCTCCCAAAGTTGGATCGGTGTTTTGTTAATTCAGTCTGGCTGTTGGTTGCAGGTTTCAGCCAATTTCAAAAAAAAGCGTGAAACTCGATGTATAACATCATCCAAAATAGGCTTAAGTTAAATCACCTTCATTATCCTTCATTGCTATTTAAATCCCTTCTCAGCCTATTCTTCTTGGTGTTTCATTCCCGCTGGCTTCCCTCAAATCCCGACCATCCTCCAGGTGCACTGCTGGATCGGAGATGCTTTCGTGGCCTGCAGAAGCCATGGTGCCAGCGGTTTGGAAAATGCGCCCAGAATTTCTGGATTTTAAGCTACCCTCTGGTAAACTAACATAGCTATTGAAAATACCACATTAATAGTGGATTGTCCCATTAAAAATGGTGATTTCCAATAGCTATTTTGACATAACCAGAGGGTATGTATAATGGAAAAAACGTGTATGTGTGTGTGTGTTGAACAATGTGTTTTTTGGAACACATTGGAATCGTTCCGAGCTGAGGAGTTCTTGTTACGTTGTTTAAAAACGCGTTTTCGAGCTGAGCATTGATACATTTTTCATCATTTTGCCATTTTTAGTGACATGCCCTTTCCAAGGTTTATACCTTTTTAAACATCCACACATCCGTAAGATCATCGTCCCAAGCGGTGTAGACACAAACAGGCATGGAGAACATCGCTGGATTGCCCATACTTTGTATCACCACCCTGGGACCCTCATGCCATAGCACAGCAACAGCAACAGCATGCAACAGCTACGTCAGCTACGTCCACCTGCCCAATTTGGGTGACATTGCCCATGTCCGTTTCGTGGATCTGCTGTAAAGAGAAACAGTGGAAATTTGCAGAATTTCCCTAGGTGGATTGTTCCGCTTTTTCAATAGAGATTCTGTCAGTCACAAAAAGCAGTCAAAATGTCGGACCCAGGGAAGCACTAAAATAGTCCTGTACCCTCTGGCAATTTGAGATATATAGAAAATAATATAAAATAATCATGTTTCAAAGATGTTAGGTAAATCATCCAACATTTATTGGGCCGTTTTCCAAAAAGCTATACCCTCTGGTACTCAATCGGTTGATTTCCCAGATGTGGCGCTGTGGCGCCTAAGGCCAAAGCAACGCGCAAGTGCAGCGTTCCCAAGAGGAAGACCAAACCCTGGAGCCAGGATTCTTCTTCGGGTTCCCAAGGAAAGTCATGGGAAAGCCCAAGTCATCAAGTTGATATCCAAGACTTGGAAACCCTTGGGGAGACTTGGGGTATCTCCATTTTTTGGAACACCCAAGTTTGGCCAAAACGGCCACGTTTTACGTGGTACCCTGGGTCTTCCATCTTGATCCATATCATATCCGTATGATCGCAGAAAAACGTCAGTGCTACAAGACTTGAGGGGTTAACCGCCACCAAAAAACAACAGCAATCTGTGCATGTGTTACCCTCTGGTAAACTAACATAACTATGGAAAATCACCATTTTTAATGGGAAAATCCACTATAAATGTGGTATTTTCCATAGCTATGTTAGCTTACCAGAGGGTCGTCCAAATTGAGTGTACTGGCATCCCCATTTGGATGTGATTTTTTCGTGTCCGAGATGTTGCGAAGAGTTTAGTAAACGTGCCATTGATCAGGGATCAAACGTTGAGAAAATCCTACTTTCTGCTGGGGGAGTCACCACATCTTGGTAAACATGGTTAAATATGGTTCAAAGAAAACGGATGGACTAGTGACTAGGAACCAAATAAACCAGTCTGTGGTGCAAACAGTGTCCAAACTGGCTTGTTTCATGTTTACCAAAACTCTATAACTAAGTTTTTCCCCACCTGCCAGGTGAGGGTTGTTAGATTTTATGTCAGTTGCCTCCTCCTCCTCCTCCTCCTGCTCCTCCTCCTCCTCCTCCGCCTCCTCCTGCCTCGTCCTCCTCCTCGTCCTCCTTGTCATCCTTGTCGTCCTTGTCGTCCTCGTCGTCCTCGTCGTCCTCATCGTCCTTGCTCAACTGCGACCCGCGATCCACAGTGTTCTCTGCCGGACCTCAACCACGACCACCCACGCCCAGTGTTCCCTGCCGGACCTCAACCACGACCAACCACGCCCAGTGTTCCCTGCCGGACCTCAACCACGACCATCCACGCCCAGTGTTCCCTGCCGGACCTCAACCACGACCATCCGCGCCCAGTGTTCCCTGCCGGACCTCAACCGCGAGTATCCACGCCAAGTGTTCCCTGCCGGACCTCATGTAGGAAGATTTGCCAGATAGAATGCCAGAAAATATGCCAGAAGATATGCCAGATAGATATGCCAGAAGATATTCCAGAAGATATGCCAGAATAGAATGCCAGATAGAATGCCAGATAGAATGCCAGAAGATATGTCAGAAGATATGCCAGAAGATATGCCAGATAGAATGCCAGATAATATGCCAGAAGATATGCCAGATAGAATGCCAGATAGAATGCCAGAAGATTTGCCAGATAGAATGCCAGAAAATATGCCAGAAGATATGCCAGATAGATTTGCCAGAAGATATGCCAGATAGAATGCCAAATAGAATGCCAGATAGGATGCCAGATAGAATGCCAGAAAATATGTCAGAATATATGCCAGAAGATATGCCAGATAGAATGCCAGATAGAATGCTAGAAGATATGTCAGATAGAATGCCAGAAGATATGCCAGATAGAATGCCAAATAGAATGCCAGATAGAATGCCAGAAGATTTGCCAGAAGATATGCCAGAACATATGCCAGAAGATATGCCCGATAGAATGCCAGATAGAATGCCAGAAGATTTGCCAGATAGAATGCCAGAAAATCTGCCAGAAGATATGCCAGATAGATATGCCAGAAGATATGCCAGATAGAATGCCAAATAGAATGCCAGATAGAATGCCAGATAGAATGCCAGAAGATATGTCAGAAGATATGCCAGATAGAATGCCAGGTAATATGCCAGAAGATATGCCAGATAGAATGCCAGATAGAATGCCAAAAGATTTGCCAGATAGAATGCCAGAAAATATGCCAGAAGATATGCCAGATAGATATGCCAGATAGAATGCCAAATAGAATGCCAGATAGGATGCCAGATAGAATGCCAGAAAATATGTCAGAATATATGCCAGAAGATATGCCAGATAGAATGCTAGAAGATATGTCAGATAGAATGCCAGAAGATATGCCAGATAGAATGCCTTATAGAATGCCAGATAGAATGCCAGAAGATATGCCAGAAGATATGCCAGAACATATGCCAGAAGATATGCCAGATAGAATGCCAAATAGATTGTCAGAAGATATGTCAGATAGAATGCCAGAAGATTTGCCAGTAAGAAAATGTATAAATGTCATGGTGGGGATCACACGAAGTAAAGTAATTTTTTTGTGTCATTAACATGCAAAATATTCCACCAAAACTCTATTTGATTCTATTTGGACACTGTAATTAACCATGTTCCCATTGTACTCTGGTTGGTGGTTGAGCCCTACCCCTCTGAAAAATATGACTTCGTCAGTTGGGATGGTTCTTCCATATTCTTCCATTCCCAATCAGATTGGTATTTTCCCAGATTTTCCCTATCTGCTTCAAGACATTTGATGACAAGGCTTAGCCTCCAACCAGTACTGCTTCAAGGTCCACCGTTTGTTTCATCGGATCAACCATCGCCTCCAGGATAACCTCTAAGGGAGCAGCTCGCAGTGGCAATCTTCGACCCTGGTCCTGCAGATGTGTCAAATCTATCGGCAATTTGTAGATGTACAGTATATATATATATATATATAGTACAATCATAGTATATAGATGTATATAGTAACCCCTTGACAGGCGGAACCATGAAATGTCCCTAGTGATGAAGTATGTGTTATCTCTTTGAGTGCTATCATACATTGTTCAAGCATGAAAATTGGTTGAAGTGGGAATGAAATAACCAAACCCAGGAGCATTGCCACAAAAATCGGAAGAAAAAGAGACAAAGCGGAACAGCAAAACGCTGGAGGAGAAGGGAGGTGGAACTTGCAAGTCGATGGGACGTATAAATGATCAGGCAGCGTCAAACCCCATTTCCCAAAATCCTCTATAACTTGTCAGGGTTGGATATTGGGAATCCCTATAGTGGATTAAGTGATATTAAGTGGGTTATGATGATCCCAATCCCCAAGTCCCCAAGACATTGGGTAAACAAAAAAAACTGGTTCAAATGATCCAATCCCTGGTGAAGTTCTCCCTACTTGGTGAGTTCAACCCGAAAACCAAGCAAACACCATGGAACTCTTGGGTCATGGCAGGAAGAGAATGGTGAAGTCCATCGAAAACATACAAAAATGATCATCACCACCATCATCATCACCACCATCATCATCACCACCATCATCATCACCACCATCATCACCACCATCATCATCACCACCATCATCATCATCACCATCATCACCATCACCATCACCATCACCATCACCATCACCATCATCATCACCATCACATCATCATCATCATCATCACCATCATCATCATCATCATAGCCTTACACTTGAAAGTTTAACATGGATGCTAAAATGGGTCTGGGTTTGATGAAATTCCTCAGGTTGATATGGTCAGAAAGTGCCATGCTTGATTTTTGGGGCGGCTGTCACTTTGTATTGTTTTTGTATAAAAGAAACAAATAACAACACGAATTATATTTAAAAGTAACAACACATTACACTTGCAATACCAATGATAATGACGGCCAATGATGATAATAGGTGATACAGCTATAACAAAAAAATATAATCATTTCACTAATAACACTAATGATAACATGCCACCTAATCTATATAACATCTAGTAATGATTATATGCATATATGTATATGTATATATATAGGTTGTGTTTACTATATATCTGAACATAGTATCAACACAATATCATGTATATATATATATATCATTATCATTAATCACTATAGATAATATATACATATATGTATCACCTATATATACTTCTTGGTGGTTTCAGCCCCTCTGAAAAATATTAGTCAGTTGGAAGTTGGGATTATTATTCCCATATATTATGGACAATTAAAAAATCTTTGAAACCACCGACCAGTATATACTATATTTGTTACCTATATATCACTATCGTATCACTAACATATATACTATATACATATATATATATACTATACTATACTATATACATATATACTATACTAACATATATACTCTATTTATAATATATATATATTAATCACCATATCATGTGTGATTTCCATGGGCGATTCCTGGCCGCGCCACCACGCAGCCAGGGCATCGGCCAAGTGCAGGGCCTCAACGTCGGTCAAATGGTGGAAATCGTGAAAAATACCGCTGGATTTATCTGAAGTCATATGGAAAACATATGAAAATATGGTGGAATTATGATTAAAGAAAGAGAAATCATTCATGATTTTTTATTTGTGAAACACAAAAATCATGAGAATTGAGAAAGAGAACTGGATTTGGAAGTAGGTTAGTTCACCAGAGTTGGTGGTATATACCACCCATTCATTGCCGTTTTCATAGGAAACATAACATACGGAAAAGTGAGCTTGAACCGGCCGATTTTATTTGGTGGTTCACCCCAGAAATCGTGCTTGTGGGTTAGGTATGGTTAGGTCACGCAAGTTACAGCATTCACTAGGCAAGTAGAGTCCGTTCAGTTTTGTAATTGGGATCCCCAGTGAACCACCAAGAAAAAATTGGATTTCATCAAAGCAAATTGTATCTACTCGTATCGATGTGAGAATGAGGATTTGACACAAGATTTGGATTTAAAAAACATGGTGATATTTCAATATATTTCAATTCACTAATTTTTTATAAAGACGGGTGATACAGGATTACGGTCCCTTTTCTTTTAAGCTTCAACCTTGTTGAAGTCCCCACAAAATCGGTGTGTGAAATCCCGGTTGAAATCGTCCATTCATCCTCATCTGCTCTCTTTTTTGCTGGTGAAATGTCCTTTTGTTCCAACTTTGGATCCCCAACATCGCAGGGTTGAAACGGCTCAATTTCCCAACAGGACCCAGCTGGTATCTGGGAAAATCAATGAACATCTGTTGGGCTTCTGACCCGTCCGTATAGATAATGTAAATGTGCTGAGCCCCCAGTTCCACTTGTTCTACTTGATTTGGATGCGCAAGTGTTGAGAGAGTAGCACTTGACGAAGCCCGTGTTTCCCAAAACTGGGAATACATAATTCCAATTGATTTGGTCAAGAACGAGGCAATGTTGGGCCCTCATGGACAATATGATTACGACCAGAATGTGTGGATATACAAATCTGGTTGGTGGTTTCAATCCCTCTGAAAAATATGAAAGTCAGTTGGGATGATTATTCCCAATATATGGAAAAATAAAAGCCATGTTCCATATATTTCTTATATAAATGCAACTTGTCACATCGTAAGTCACATGGTAAGTCACATGGTAAGTCACCAGCTGTCCTTGTTGAAACCAGCTATGACACCGTGACCAGCTGTCCCGACTCTTCGGAGGGAACACCCCATGGCTGGTTGCCTAAATCGCATGAATCACTAGTAAAAATCTCTAGAAACATCAATATCATCAATTATATATATGAGCAATGTCCAAAACCCTTGGTTCACGGAAAGGACATCCACAAATTTGGGAAGGTCCCACACGTTTGTACAATAATGATATATGGTAAACTTGGGGGGTATCGTTGCAGGAAACTGCTACATTTTTAAAAATATATATATATATATAATTCACAGACATCAACGTCCAATTTGGGTATCACTAATGTCGATATTAGAGAAATACAATGACATAACTTTGAAAAGGGGTATCGCTAATTTGGGAAGGTCCCATCGCTTACCGTTTGTTTTCAACAATTTCCATCAATTTCCATAAACCAATGTTCGTCCAATACATATTTAGTATTGCCGGGGTTTTTGCGGTGGCTCATATATTATAATATATATATATATTCAATGATTACATTAAATTCAGCACCATGTTTTGTTTGTTGGTGCGTATCCGCCTCCAAGAGCGGCGTTGCCACACCCATGATGGGCACGAAGAACAACGCCACCTTGGAGATGCCAAAAAAGTCTGGTGGATTTCACATTGGGAAAATGCCAAATTCATCACCTCAAAACAAAGCCATGATGAAGTGTGAAGAGTGACGTGTTTATTATAAGAATGATAATAAATAAAATAGGTGATGTATTTTATTATCATAACTATGAATGAACACTATATAGATGACGCGTATCTATATAATTAATAATGTGTATATATATATATACCAGTATGAGTGTTATTATTAACGCAACGATAGCAGCTAGTGACAATACTATCATCCAAAATGATCCAATACTATTATCCAACATGATCCAAAATTGTCCAGTACCATTCTCAAAACTGGGGATATCCAATACATTCAATACATCAATGGATGGTATAAATCATTCCCTTCAATGGTAGTTGTTTATGATATTGGGTTTGCCACACTCCTATTATCCAATTCCTATTGTCCAATACTGTTGTGTGGTATATTGTCCAATACTATTATCCAATACATTGTATTGGTTACCACATTACTATTATCCAGTTACTATATTGGCCACCTTACTATTGTCCACTATTAAACCATAACAAACATACCATTGGGTAAGTTAAGGTAAACCCAAATAGTAAACCCAATAATAAACCATCAAAACAATACAGTACCATTTGGTATTATGATGTAGGTTTACCCATCAGTAAATTAACATAGACCCTGGCAGATAGCGGTTGGAAGATGAGTTTCGACTGAACATTGGTAATTTCCAGGGTCAAACTGTTAATCTACCAGAGAGTAAGTGAAATCATCATTAATCACCATTAATCACCATCATTAACTATCATTAACCATCATTAATCACCATTAATCATTATTGTTGTCCAACACCAAAGGTACTATGTAGGTTTATATATATACCATTAATTATATATTGTATGTAGATATTAGATGCAGGTTTCTGTATTAATAAACCATCAAAACAACCAGTGTGAAGCATGATCACTGGAGACCCCGACCCAGCTACCAACCTGAAACTCGTAGGCCTTGCGCATGCCCGCCATGAGGTGTGCCTTGCAACGCCGTCGATTTATGGAAAAATTTATATCTGGAAATCTCGCTTAGAAACTAAATTTCGGAAACTATAGAATATCATTATATATATATAAGTGTATATCGTTTGTATAGAATGCACATATTTTCAATCGTTTTTTCAAATGAATCAAGGAGTTGAGAAACAGCACCTGCTGTTTCGGTGATCCAGTGATCCGGCGACACGGCTGAGTTTGACCCATTTGTATATATATATAATTATATATATAATTAAGATGTTGTATATATAGATATACTGGTTGGTGGTTTTAAGCATCTTGAAAAATATTAGTCAATGGGACAGATTATCCCATATATCATGAAAAAGAAAAAATGTTCCAAACCACCAACCAGGATATACATATGATGTAAAATATACACATGTACATCATGTACATGACATAAATTTCTATATTTATACGATGATATATGTGCAATATCCATAAAATGCGTTTTCACGGATCTTTTTTATCGATAACATCTCGCGTTGCGGTTCTGCCGGGTGCCCCAGCACAAAGGAGAACCAGGAAATGTTCCTTGAAACCCTCACGCCACAAACTCACCTCGGCCACGAACGTCACGGCCATGGCATCCATGGCAGGGTGGGGCCATGGGCATCCCATCATGGGCCGTGAAATCTGCCAGCAATGTCAACCCTGGATTAATAAACCCCGTTTACGGTTGTTTAATTGGGAGGGTATCATAAAAAAGCATTAGATGACATGACTATTGGAGGAATAGCCCCTAATTCATAAACCATGGTTTATTAATCCGGAGTTGACATTACAACTTTTGACCACGGCACATGTGGATACATGTTTGGTATATGTATGTACATGTATGTATATTCTAAGAATATTATATGTACTGTGCTATGCTGAAAAATCGACCATTTGACAAAAATCGCGGGATCATTTCTTTCTTGAGGTTGATATTGGCTATGAAACTCTGAAACCTCTCCAATGCCACTGTTGGGGTAGCGCATTGTGACAAAGCGAACATCATAATAATAATGCTTATAAATATAGTCCAATCATATGACTAAGGATGACTATGATTATATTATCGAAGGAAGTTTAGAAGTCAAAGTTCCGACAATATGGACAGATGAAAAGCAGAGTAGGGGAGAGGCAGAGAGAAGAGGAAGATTAGAAGAGAGAAGATGAGAAGAGAAAGAGTCAGAAGAAAGAAGATACAGATGCGCGAAAAGGTAGGAAAGTCGCGAAACACTGCGTTTTTCCAATGATTTGTGGCTCAGGAGGGTCGAAAAGTAGGCTCGCTAAAGCGGCGGGTGCGGAGCCAGCTGGTCACAGGAGCGATGAAAAATTGCACGCCGTTGTGGCGCGAAGCACATTTCCAAGTCAAAAGGTACAAAGCACCTCGGCGCCGGACGACTTTTGGAAGTTGCGATGTCGAAAAAGTGCACGCCGTTGTGGTGCGAAGCACATTTCCAAGTCAAAATGTACAAAACACCTCAGCGTCGGACGACTTTTGGAAGTTGCGATGTCGAAAAAGTGCACGCCGTTGTGGCGCGAAGCACATTTCCAAGTCAAAATGTACAAAACACCTCAGCTCCGGACCACTTTTGGAAGTTGTGATGTCGAAAAAGTGCACGCCGTTGTGGCACGAAGCACATTTCCAAGTCAAAAGTGTTAAAAACTGGCGGTCTCGGACCACTTTTGGAAGTTGAGATGTCGAAAAAGTGTCGAAAAAGTGCACGCCGTTGTGGCGCGAAGCACATTTCGAAGTCAAAAGTGTAAAAAACTAAGGGTTTTGAGCCTTTTTTGACACGTGAAGATGTCGAAAAAGTAGACATTGATTAACTTAACTAACTTGACTAACTTAACTAACTTCACTAACTTAACTAACCTAACTTCAACGACAACAGCAGCAACAACAACAATAACAACAACAACAACAACCACAACCACAACAACAACAACAACACCAACCACAACAACTACAACAACTACAACTACAACAACTACACGACAACTACAACTAGAACTACAACTACAACAACTACTACAACAACAGCAACGACAACAACAACAACAGCAACAACTACAACTACAACTACAACTACACAACAACTACAACTAGAACTAGAACTTCAACTACAACAACTACAGCTACAACAACAACAACAACTACTACTACTACTACTACTACAACAACAACAACTACAACTACAACAACTACAACAACAACTACAACAACAACAACAACATCAACATCAACAACAACAACAACAACAACAACAACAACAACAACAACTACTACTACTACTACTACTACACTACACAACAACTACAACCACACAACAACTACAGCTACAACTACAACAACAACTACAACTACAAAACAACTACATCTACAACTATATGACTGCAACTACACTACACTAATTACATTACACCGCAACTACAACTCCACTACGCTACAACTACAACTACAGTTGCAGTACATCACACTACGTCCAGCAGTTGTGGGTGAGGTGACCACTGCAACCATTGCAACCATTCCAGCAAACACAACTCCAACCACCTTTCGGTCAATCAGTGGATTCGCTCTGCCATCCGTGATTCACAACAACCAACGTCTCCTATAGGTTTCCTATTCTGAAACTTCCGCCACCGCCTTGTGCGGTACTACTGGTAATAATAATAATAATCATCATCATCATCAAAGACCCAGGGCCTGCTTGCGATATGAAACCATCCCATTCTGCCGATTTTGGTGCCAAAATCTAACAAACCGAGCAGCAAGGAGGAACACCTTAGCAGCGTAGTCTGCCTTAGATCTGACAATGCGGCCATGGTACCACGGTAGCCAGGCTATTTAGCTGATGTCTTAGGGGGCTGTGAAGAGGATGTTGAATGAGTTTCTCATTGTATGATGTTGTTGAAATAAGTTTCCTAAAACCTCTGTCTTTTTTCTTGATCTTTGTTTGCCGTGTTTTTGAATTTGCAGTGTTTTTCAGTGCGTAGCGTATTTTCTCATGATCAACAAACATGGGGGATGTCAGTGCAGACGTCAAGGACATGTCCAAAGTCAGGACTCGAATATGTATAAACTAGACTCACATCTGAGTATTGACCCAGAATTGACCCATATAATATAATTATATACTTATATATATACCCGTACTAGTTTATATTACTGGGTCAAAATGGAGCACAGTAAATGGATGGTCAATACTAAACTAGACTAACATCTGTGGTTTTTGGGGGGCTTTAATTTTGACCCACATATTTCCACCGTGGAAACAAAACCAGAGATGTGAAAAAAACATTAGGGAAAATGATGTGCAAATGGTGGATGTTCATTGCATTTTTTCCACATCTATGTTAGGAATTGCCAGGAATTGCAGACCCCGTGACGTGAGAGATATCACCTAGTACCTTTAAGAAAAATAATCAGTGGCCAAGTCTCCATCAAAATTGTAAAAAATCTACTGGCACCATATTTTGAGACTCTCAAAACTATATAATTCTGAAAAAACTTCCCTTTTTCGGACTCAAATATAAGTTCTTTGGAGAAGATGTCTCGGATCGCGATCCGAAAACCTGGGTGCCCAGACCATGTGACCGGCTAAGAACAGCAAAGCTAGGACCATTCTTTCCTGGCTGTTCAATGGATTGGTTTAAGGGAAAATCTTAACCGGAAACCATAGATTTTCCCAGTAAATATGGGCTTTTCCTGTAAATTTTCCCTTAAACCAATCCATTGAGCTGTGGGATTTAGTCGCGATCTTTCCTGAGTGTTTCTAATCGGGTGACCGAAAAAACCAACGGATGGTTTACAATGGGAAATCCCATGGGAAAGCCGCAAAAAAAATGGATGATTTTAACGGGGTATCCTTACATATCCTTATTTTAGGAAACCTCCATATGAGTAGGGTGACCCCAACATGGAGTAGCCATGGCTGCCATGGCTCACTGCCCAGGATCAACATCAGAGGATCTAAGTTTGGTGCCGGTAAAAACACAGCAACATACCCTCTGGTAATTTAACATAGCTATGGAAAATCACCATTTTTAATGGGAAAATCCACTATTTCTATGGCAATTTTCAATAGCTATGTTAAATTACCAGAGGGTAACATAGCTGGCTACCCTCCGGTAATTCAACAGTTTGCTATTGAAGCCATGGCCCAGTCGAAATTTGGTTGATTCACCCATTAATATATAGCATGGTGATTTTCCAGTTCGTGATGTAAACGTTTACCAGAGGGTAATTGATGTTCATCCCCCAAATATGGTACACATAACAAGTGTTGATCCATGCCCATAGATGAACCTGCACGAACCGAACTTCACGACCCACTTGCCTCACGTTTCCAGGCTTGCACATGTCCGTTTTTGGGCGTTTTACCATAATGGGAATATGATTTGAATTGCAAGACTCTGGTTTTTCCCTTAAAATGTTCAAACACACCCAGTTCTTGAAACCTAAACACCAGAAAAGTAAGAACAACATCAACAACAACAACAACAACAACAGCAACAACAACAACTGACCCACTGCAAATCAACAATTTTAGGATCAAATCAA
The DNA here is from genome assembly GCA_947184155.2 of Cladocopium goreaui. Lineage (NCBI taxonomy): Eukaryota > Dinophyceae > Suessiales > Symbiodiniaceae > Cladocopium > Cladocopium goreaui. The sequence continues at coordinate 140,468 of CAMXCT020000878.1, read as the reverse complement.
CAATTTTAGGATTAAAAACCATATAAGTCCCCACTTGAAACCATTGACCCAATGCTAAGATAAAGAAAAGGAAAACGCGCACACAACAGCCCCAGGTTTGCCTGGATCTGGCCTGACTTTGGCTCAGCACGTGTGTTGCGCCTAGCAGCAGTTACCCTCCGAAAAAATCAAAGCAGTTGGAAAACCACTGGTTTTTCTTCCATTGTTGTCACTTGTTGTCCCACTAAAACCTTCATTTAAATACTTAAGATATGTTAAAATCATTAAAAATAGCGGATTTGTCATTGCCACGTTTGATTGCAAGAGGGCTGAAGTGGAGAAGCTGAATGATTCTGGTGGATTTACAATCAGAAATTGGGATCTCACCAGGACTAGAATTCAGCCATTCAGTCAACAAAAGGCATTGGGATCTAGCAAGAAAAACACGGGATTTAACAAAAAACTCATTACCCAGGAACAACATGGATGTAAGCATTGAAAAATGGATTTCACCGGGGCAAAGTGGACTTTAATCAGGAAGAAATTGGATATCAGAAAAATCCAGCGTTCCATGGCAAATATATCAAGTTTACACAAAAAAAAAAGATAGTTTTTATTTATAAAACATATTGGTATGTCTTCAGAGGAAACCAATGTTCAATGAGAAAGACATATTTAAAAAGGATGAATGATATGAAGAAAACAAGAAAAACATGGTGACGGCGCCTATAAGAGGCCGTGCGCGTATGTCATTTTTCCTGTCTCTTCATTTACGGTTCGTTGGGGGGTGGGGGGGTGGGGGATGTTAACGTTCATGGGACTTGCACACTTACGTGATGCTACGCTACTGCACGTTCTCTTCAAGTTATACAACTACGTGATGCTACGCTACTGCACGTTCTCTTCAAGTTATACAACTACGTGATGCTGGGGGATGTTAACGTTCATGGGACAATGCACAAAGTCATTGTGGCAAGCTTTGGCAGAAGAGTGCCGAAAAAAAAGCACTTGAAACTTCAGGCGCGCCGGCAAAGAGTTAAAAAAGTGATGAAAATGCTGCGCGGGGTTCCAAAAACGCATGTCCTCGGTCAGCCTTACAGTGTTTTATTCTCTAGATTCATGATGGACTTCAATCAGAATGTGCAAAAACATTGGGTTTTTGAAGCAATTGATTTCATCGGTGCAAATGCAATGAGCATAAAAACACGGCCTCTCACAGGCGCCGTCACCAAAAACATGGCTTGGCCAACCTTAGATCCCTTGCAACACACATGCTTTTTTTGTGAGCTGGTGCGGTTACTATAGCATACTTTATATTCATTTCGTCTGTCCGTCACCTGATGGTTCACCAGGAATTTTCATGGTTCATTCCCTTTTTGCTTGCTGGTTTTCATCACAAAACCTCGGAAAATATTGGAAAAATATGGAAATCATCCCTCCATCTATGGTAAAAAAAATCCACAAAACCTCGGTTTCCCCAGATACTTCTGGACTTTTTTTCCCCCATCTTTCCAACTGAATCCCCAAGAAGATGGGGATTCAGGTGATGACCACATCTTTTAAAGCATCAACTAACAGGGATCGCAGCCTCCAGACAAAGGAAAAAGAACGATGGATAAAATATGGATGAAAAATATGAAGATAAATGTGTGTATATCTATAATGTATCATCTAAATATAGTTGGTAAAATATGGATAAATATGAAGATATATATATATATATGTATAATCAATATAATGAATGTATCATTGTTCCATATTGTTCCATTGTTCCAGGACCCCTCCCATACGCAAACCCACACTTCACCTTGAGCATGGCCAGACTCTGCCACCACCAGCTACGCGCCCGGGGCTGCGGTACACCTGAGCGTGGATGTCTTTTGGAGCTGAAAATTGCTGTTTTCTGTGGGTAAAACTGGCTGCCATTTGCACCATCCCCCAGTCATCACCATAAATATAATTGAATATATAGGTGGTATGGTTACCATTCCCGGTCATGGGTGGTTTATTTTTGTTTTGACCACATCATGATGGTTTATGACGCGGAATGATGGTTTATCAAAGCTTTCGATGGCTTTTAAAATGGGAACTATTTGGTAAATAAAATATGTGAAAGTAATGGTAAATCATTGGCTTAATAATGGTTAATGCTTCTTCTGGGTGATTTACCCTCCAGTAAATCATTATTATAACGATTAGTTTCAAATCGATGGTTGTTTCCCATTGAAAGTTGGGGTTGAACCAAGAAAATGGGAAGAGAAATATGTGTACCCTCTGGTAATTTAACATAGCTATTGAAAATGGCCATAGAAATAGTTGATTTTCCAATTAAAAATGGTGATGTTCCATAGTTATGTAAACGTTTACCAAAGGGTATATATGAAATCATATCACGATTGGAAAAAAAAACGTTTCGCAGAAACAATTGAAGAATTCAGTGGACATTTTGGCAAAAGTCTTGTCGCTGAGAAAAAGGGAGGTGAATCACCACAGGGAAGCAGAATGCAAAGACACTGACGGGTCATTGACCTGTGCAATAATCAGGAAAAAAATGTTCAGGTGTCTTATGAGAAAGGCAAGTTAAACCACCAGCAAAGATGGATTTGTTGGCAGAAACTAGGACTTCATATATGGAGACTTTACGTTTTTTTTTTATTGGAATGGGACCAAACTAGATCAAGCTGGTGATTCCTTCACTAAAAAAATCCTGTGATGGACTCAGATGAAACACTAAAAAACATCCACGGCGAGGAAGTTGGAGCAGGAGCCTTCCAGTATCAGTTCAGGGCATGGGTTGCGCAAAGCAGCAACAATACAGCCAAGTATCAGCATCAGTGCACCGTCGGGGGCCCCCCGTAATCAAACATAGTTGGCTGGGAAATCCTCACTGGGAAAAACATCGAACTAAATGGAGAACAGTTTGCTTACCAGAGACGGTATTGCTATAAACTTGGCAACCATCTGGACGGCAAGTTTCGACATCTTCACTGCACGCGCATCTTTTGCAAATCAACGAGGCATCAGCGGCTCGAAAATTCGACTGTCTGCGAAGGCTTTCCAGGTGCTTTGGTTTTCGATTCCGACCTTCGAAGTGTGTTTGAACATGTGGGAAACTATACTAAAATGACCTAAAATGTTTGTATCAATCCATATAGGCAAAATCAAAAAAGACATGAGCGACTTGTGGGGAAGCAGCCGGTGTGGGCAAAAGAATGGGATAGATTTTACTGGAAACTCACTTCGTAAGTGTTTTTTGGTTCACAGTTGTGGAGGATTTGAAGGGTCCCTAGAGTTTTAGAGCATACCCGTATCAAAGTGTCACGTTGAGGTACCAAAAATGGCTAACTGTCCCAACAAGTTCTAGTTTAGCCATTGCTGATGCGGGCATGGCAAGCACCCAAGTTCTGAGAGCAGGCTGAGTTCTGTCCCGGCCGCCAGCACCCAATCAGTGCCGACGCCGCCGACACGTGCCTCACTCCGATCAGATCGTGATGGGATCGTCCAATCTGGCAGAAACCAGGGAATTCCCTGGTGGAACCAGGTGGGACCACTTGTCAATGGGAGATCTCCAGGATCCAACAGATTGGAGGTACGTAAACGTACCATATTTCTGGCCATATTTTGGGAGGCTATCCCCTGAAATTTAGCCCTCAATATATAGGCCTTGGGTGGACTTTTTCTGGGGCTAAAGTGGGATGGTTTCTCCGATTTCTCCCATCTAGCTCTGTGATTCCCCGGGCGTCGCGAGGTTCACGACAGAATTCAATATTCCCATTTTCCCATTCAGATTCCCATTCATATTCCAGTCATATTCCGTTGATGTGTCATTAGTATCCCACTATATCCCCCAGATCTATGAATGCTTAGCAGCCACCTCCCAGCCACTTCTACTTCTACAGTAATTTTATGCGTTTCAACGAGAAACGCTAAAAACAGCTGTAACAGGTGTCCGAAAAAATGCGGATTTAGTTTTAAACATGTATCATATACATATGTATACATATACATATGCAGTATATAAAATTATTATTATTATTATAAATTAATATTATGCTTATTTTATGTATTATATATATATTCTGCCATATACATATATATGTGTATGTATCGTTAAATTTGTTTATATATCTAATCATACTTGATTATATATAATTGTGAATACATATATATATAATTAGATATATAGTGATTTATTCATATATATATATGCATTTTTATTTATAACTATATATGTGCTTTTTTTCATTATATATATATATATATATGTATTTGTAAATACATATTTATATATGTATATACATATACATATATATATATCATTATATATATACCATTATATATATATCATTGTATCTAACTATATACCATTATATATATACACATCATTGTATATATAATGATATATATATAATGATATATATATATATAATTATATATATAATTTTATATATATTATATCATTATATATATATATATGATTATGCATATCATTATGTATATCATTATAAATAATTGAATATATCATTTTATATATATCATTTTTCTGTTTATATTTAATAATATATATATCATGTTATCTATCACTGTATATACATCATTATATATATTGTTATAAATATATATATATTGTTATAAATATATATATATATCATTTTATATATATCATTTTATATATATATCATTATATATATATATCGTTATATATGTCATCACATATGTACATATCATTATATAATGTATATCATACTATATATTATTGTATATATCATTATATATATATATTCTAATATGTATATATATATATATACATATTCTAATATATATATATATTCTAATATATATAATTATATATATATTATAGATATATATATATATATATCATTACGTGAGTGTATATATATATATCATTATATCATTATATCTTTATATACTTATTCACATATTATGATACAATGTATTATATTACAAAAATAAAAGTCCAGCCCGCCTCATCCTGGGAACCACCTTCTTCGGGGTCGGAAAGTCGCTGCCAGAAATGCCTGTTTTTTTTATGTCAGAGCTGATCTGTAAAAAAAAATCGTGTATCTCTTGTTGTTTCACTCACAATTCGAGTATATGATATCCTCTTTTACCTAACATAGCCATCGAAAATGGCCCATTTATAGATGATTTATGATGATTTACCTATTAAAGATGGTGATTTTCCATAGCTATGTTAAATAACCAGAGGGTATATATATGAATCATATGAATATTTCAAACCTGATATATCTGATATATCGGAATCGATTGGAGTTTGTCATCCCTCACGCTTGGCCAGGGGTGTTGAGCCACCATGGGACGATAAGATCTCGGTTCTAGGGTAAAGATACAAAAATATTAAACCGCTTGGAGAATGATCTACCCTCTGGTAATTTAACATAGCTATGGAAAATCACCATTTTTAGTGGGAAAATCCACTATAAATGGCCATTTTCAATAGCTACGTTAAATTACCAGAGGGTACAAATGATGGCTGTTCCAAATCTATCTTGGTTTACTCATCTGGTTGGTGGTTGAGCCCTACCCCAAAAATATGAGTTCGTCAAATGGGATGATTCTTCCCAATTTATGGAAAGTCATAAAATTCCATGGTTCCAAACCACCAACCAGTCATGTTTAAATGTCCAGCTACCTCGACGTGACACCCTTTAAAATCTCCAGCTCCAAGAGGTACAACTCAATTCCGGAGATCGTCCCATGTTTCTTAGGAAATTACAACTGGTAAAACATTAAATTCTTTTTGGAATGGGAAACATCTCATAATCATGTTGTTTGTTGCTATGATAGTCTTTTCAAGAGTAGGTGAAAATCTTATCTTTCGGAATCTATACATAGATAGGGCATAAAGCAACAAAGATAACTGGGGGTGGGGACCTTCCTGTACCATGTCATTGGGATGGAAAATCAGAAAACATGGTGCCAAGGTGCATTTCATGTTTTGCGACCAACGCCCACCGCTGGTGGTCAACTTGAACCAAGCCTGGCTTTGTCAGACTGACAACTGGTTTTCTGAGTTCGTCACCAAGGTTATAACTTCGTCACCAGAAACAGTGGAACTATATCTGTACATGACATACAGTACATATGTTGGTAAATTATAGAGTCTAGAGGAGTGACTCACTCCCCTCAAAAGTTCGGCTATTTTGGTATTTAGATGTATTTAGCCCAATCCAAACCATCATTCCAGTTACGTTGCGACGTGATGTCGCAACATAAATTGTCCAGGTCTATCAAATATGAATTGGGAATGAGCCATATGGATCCGGATTGAAATATGAATCTGAAAATGAACTAGAAACCCTTCAGAAAATCGCATGAAAACTGTGGCCACAGGCCATTCTGTAGCGGAAATGTCAAGCCAGATCCATTAGTCATTAGGTTCAAGTACAAACAACAACGCACAATAACACATATAATTATAACAATACTTTGGAAAAATATGTGAACAAAGTTACTTGTACTGTCTTGTAGTTTTTAGAAATGAACCATTCAAGATACGTTCAAGATGGTTTCTCATCCCATATAAATCACGCCATTTTGCACCACAGTGCCTCATCAAAAGCCCGTTCAAAGGCTGGGAAGTTGAGGGCGAACTCCTGCGCAGGGATATCTAGGGATTTGAAGCGACAAGGAAATGGCGATGTAAAAACCAACCAGACATATGGCAATATGTGATTTTTTACATGATTTGCAAATCAAAAATGTATGAAACCATTGAAATTTGGATTTCATCCTTGTCTCAGATTCTCACGGATATTTCTGTTGAAAAGTGACCTATACAAATCGATACACATCGAATGTTGAAGGCTGGGGGGATTCAGGTCGTAAGGTTCATCATCTCAGTCGCATTGCTGAGGGAATGTGAAAACTCTGGAATGATGCTACACAACACCAGAGGTTTCGGAACTCAGACTGCAAATAACAGGTTGGTTCCAAAATTTCCAAAGAACAGTAGGAACAGCAGAGGCATTGTCACCATGTCATTGTGATTCCAAATCTGTGTGTTCCAAATAACAGGAAGGACTATGGACGAACGAAGGAACTTTGGTTTCAGGAGGTCGATGGTGCATCTCTACTGCCGAACATGGTGCATCTGAACTCCAGATGGGAAAAGCCAAAGAAAACCATCAGAAAACTGCCAGAAAAGCATCAGGAAAATCATCTTGAACAAGCACCAGTTATGGCTGTCTCTGAAAATGGATATACCCCCAGTTATGGCTATCCTACTAAAGTAATTAAAAGTCATGATCAACCAATGGATGAAATGAAGCAATGTCCAGCAATGTCCAGCAATGCGATCGCAGTTGGAAACCGCCCCAGTCATGGACGATGCCGTGGTAGATATCGTCGTGGATGAGGGCCATGTCACTGGTAAGCCTGGCTAGGTGGCTGCTGTGACTGCTGAGCAAGACAGCTTGTGGATAAGCATGAGTCACAACGGAAGGCCTACAAAAAAATGCTTTGTTCAAAGCTCTTAAAGATACTGGTATGCAGAGTCCCGCACTTTTTCATCAAACAGGTTCAGAGGTCGATTCCACGATGGCTCAAAAATCCTGACTCATTGACCCCCCGAACAGCCATGATTTCCCACTTCGAAAAAAAAAACACGAATGCGTGGATCTGTCGGGTTGTCAATCCCTCGGGATAAAATGCTTACGTTCCATAAAAGAAGAAAGGCTTTACCCAGACGAAGAATACATCGTTGGTGGTTAAATCCCCATTTTCCCCGCTTGCACCGTACCGTTTTTGATGGTTAATATGGTTAATCAACCTACAAGCTACGCAGCGAAAACCGAACCTGGTATGCTCATTTCTTTGGAGGACGCCAGATTATGTTGCTGCTTGTTGGTTCAATTACCCTCTGGTAATTTAACGTAGCTATTGAAAATGGCCATTTATAGTGAGTTTTCCCATTAAAAATGGTGATTTTCCATAGCTATGTTAGTTTACCAGAGGGTAACAGAAAAAAAAAAAAACGAGTTACGGTTGGTGTTTTCTACCCTAAAAATTGGTTGTATACTGTACCACCCCCAAATATTTTTTTCTGTCTAAAATAGGGTACCACTGCCACGAGAGCAAGTCCACTGTGCAATCTCCGTTTCTTTTACCAAAGCCATTTAGGGATTTAGGGATTATTCCCCATTGTCAGAAACACCCATCCCATCAAATTCCTATTTAAATATGTGTATGTGTGTATGTGTATATATATATATATGTATTCCCATTATATCCCGGTGATACTTCCATTGTTGTTGTTTTAATCCCATAGATGCTGGTTCAATTGTGATCCCCATCCCTTTCATATTACCATTGTTGTTGGTTATAGTCCCATTCTTGTTCGGATATCCTGCGTTAACTAGTTCAATTAATATCCACCGGACAACCTTAGTTCTTGGCGTTTGTCAACAATGGTTGTTGGTTTTCCATCCCACGTCTGGACAAACTCAAATATGTATACCCTCTGGTAAACTAACATAACTATGGAAAACCACCATTTTTGATGGGTAAATGGTCCATTTTCAATAGTTATCTTAGTTTACCAGAGGGTATACTATTGGTTGTATACCAGGTTATGTAATCCCAATCATATCCCTATTCATACCTCATGAAAAGTTCCACCCATAATGTTCCAAAAAAAATCCCACTATGACCCCGTGTTATCCTCATCGTTGTTGGTTACCCTCCTGTAAACGAATTGTTTTAGTCAGGAAAACCCACCATTCGTAGATCATGTTCCGAACGGGAAACCATGGCTGTTCCACATCTTTGCCACGGGTAACTATGAAGCAACAGGGGGGTAGCAGCCACAGCTCCTGGAGTTTCTCATGGTTATTGGATGGTGGTAAAATCCCATGGGATTTTCCATGAAAATATCCCTATCATTTCCCCATGAAATCCCCATGAATTCTAATTGGTGGTTGAGCCACCCCCTCGAAAAATATGAAAGTCAGATTGGATCATCATCCCAACTATTGGGGGAAAAAATGTTCCAAACCACCAACCAGAATTACTGTAAATCGTCACTGTTTGTTGCTTAAATGCCCATATCATTTGAATCACCATGTTCCATGTTCCCAATCATACAACATCCCAATGATATCCCCATTATCTCCCAAATTATGTTTGAGAGGGGGAACACGAAAGGTAGGTGATCAAGAAGGGGAAACAAAGCCTCTCTGTGTAAAAATTGGCCGTGTGTAAACGCGTGCTGTGTGCACAAGTTTCTGTGTGCAATTTGTGTCTGTGACTGTGTAAAGACATCTGTGCGTAAAAGCGTCGGTATGTAAAAAATGTTGTGTGTAAACTGTAAACCCTTCTGTGCGGAGAACTTTCTGTGTGTAAAAGCCGTCTGTCTGTAAAAATTGTTGTGCGTAATTTTGTTTGTGCGTAAAGGCTTCTGTGCGAAAAAAATTCTGCTGTGTAAAGTTTCTGCATGCACGAAAGTCGGTCTGTAAAAGTCTGTAAAAACTTCTGTGTGCAGTCTGTGCGTACAAATTTCTTTGTGTCAAATGATTTTTGTGTAGAAAAAACATGTGCAAAAATTGTTCTGTGCAAAGGCTTCTCTGTGGAAAAGGTTCTGTGTATAAAAACGCCTATGTTCCTTTATTTATGGGCGCAAAAACATCTTTGTACAAAGCATCTGTGGTAAATATTTCCTTCTTTGCGTAAAAACATCTGTATATAAAGGCGTCTGTGTACAAGAGTTTTTTGTGCACAAACCTCTCTGTGTAAGAATATCTGCACGTAAAAACTGCTCTGTGTAAAGGTTTCTGTGCGTAACGCCGTCTGCTTGTAGAAACGTATCGGTGCAAAATGCGTCACGACAGCCAAAACGCAAAAAAAATGAAACAAAAGAATCCAAGATCAAATGCTTGATGTGATTACCGTTGTTGATGATGGCGATGATGCGCGCAGGGCCCCGCAAGGCGTCATGTTGGCTGTCTTCATGAATTTTTGAAAGCCTTCGGAACAAATGATTTTTTTGGAGTAATCCCCACCAAGTGACACTTTTTGAACATATTTTCTGACATGCTATCTGGCATTCGCATTTTATCTCATAAATTTTCTGCAAGCCTTTCTGGCATTCTATCTGGTATATCTTCGGAGGTTCGTTGTGGTTGAGGTCCGGCAGGCAACACGCTGATCATAAAGTCAATGTTTTTGTTAATGTACTAGTGTTTTTGCTGTTGCTGTTGTTGTTACTGCTCTTGTTGTTCTTGTTGTTGTTGTTGCTGTTGTTGTTGTTGTTCTTATTGTTCTTATTGTTCTTCTTGTTCTTATTGTTCTTCTGTTCTTCTTATTTTTGTTCTTGTTGTTTTTCTTGTTGTTTTTCTTGTTGTTTTTCTTGTTGTTTTTCTTGTTGTTTTTCTTGTTGTTTTTCTTGTTGTTTTTCTTGTTGTTTTTCTTGTTGTTTTTCTTGTTGTTTTTCTTGTTGTTTTTCTTGTTGTTTTTCTTGTTGTTTTTCTTGTTGTTTTTCTTGTTGTTTTTCTTGTTGTTTTTCTTGTTGTTTTTCTTGTTGTTTTTCTTGTTCTTGTTCTTGTTTTTGTTCTTGTTGTTGTCGTTGTTCTTGTTCTTTTTTTGATCTTGTTGTTGTCGTTGTTCTTGTTGTTGTTCTTGTTTTTGTTCTTGTTGTTGTCGTTGTTCTTGTTCTTTTTTTGTTCTTGTTGTCGTCGTTGTTCTTGTTCTTTTTTTGTTCTTGTTGTTGTCGTTGTTCTTGTTGTTGTTGTTGTTCTTCTTCTTCTTCTTCTCCTTCTTGTTGCTGTTGTGCTGTTGCCTCTGTTACCCGTGCAGCTTTTTTCTCGATTATTCAGGCGATTGCTGTTTATTTGAGGACCCCCCCCTCGCCCCCTCCACGAACCCTGAGAGCAGACCCCAAACACTGTAATTTACAGTGTTTTTGTGCCTTTGGCATGGAAAAAAAGTACTTCTTGCAACATGCTGAAAACTGTGTAAATACCAGTTTTTTTGCTAGGCAAAAAACACTGTAAATACTGTGATTTTTGTTACCAGAGGCATACCGTGGTTTTGGGCTTCCGAGGCACAAACAACGTAACATCAGTATTTACGGTGTTTTTTGCTCCGAGAGTTTCAAAAAAAACGTGAAACCACAACCTATTTGACGATTGCCGGCCACTTGACTAGCAAAGAAAGGGTACCAATGCATGAGCAGTTTCATTAGTAGCACGCCTGCCCGTAATTTGATGCTGGAGGGGCCAGGTGTGTGCCTCAGGTACGGCTGATACTCCTGCAAAATTGTTTGGCGAAGTGGTGTGTCTGTCAACTTGGGTCGCAACTCATGCTGTATCCAGCCTTGATGACCGGCTTCACAGCAGTACACAGGCTGGAGCATGTGGTAGGCCTGGCGCCGATGGATTTCCCCATCCTTGCAGCAGAAAAGCACAATGAAGAACAAGAATGATGCGAGCAAGTGGTATCCTATCGCATACACATGGACAGTCACCTTTAAGTGGCGCGGTGAGATCAACAGCCGTGGCCGTGGTAATCAAGTTTGCAGACAGCTTCTCGCACACAGGTCATCCTACACACGCTCTATTAGCACAGCAAGATTTTAATCACAGGAAACCAATCAGTGCACAGCCAAAAACACATACCTATAGAACATGCACATAAATTCTTTGCGAGGCACCTTGAACTTAGGCATCTACCTCTGGAGCAGCTGCTGCCTACAGTCATGAAAACTATTGTTACAGCCTTGGCTGTTTTCCGACCCCGGCCCCTCATCATCGCAAAAACATCCGTTTCATCACCGGCACAACAGGTACTTCTCTCAGTGTAACTTTGCGAGCAGTCGGTAATCTTTTGCCATTTGAAATGTCCACCTGAAAGCTGCTGGAAGCTTGTACCTGAAAGTTATAGACCCGCTCGACAACTTGCTATTGAGTCCACGCGACTTTTGCCCGCTGGACCGTTTTGATGTAGCCTTGGGTTGTTGCAATGGCTCCTGCAGTAAACACTTACTTACACGTGAGCATCAGCAGGCATGGGCGAGGAGCTGGCAAAGAATAAAGAATGATTTCAATTTGGCGCCTCCTCACCATCGCTGACCTCGATGATGGGGATTGTTTCAGAATCGCTCCATTCTGTTTCTGAGCCGCTGAGTTCTGTTGGGCTGGCCTGTAGAACACACCAAGGAAGCAGACAGGCAATACCCCGACCACATGATATGTGAGCTTTACGCACCGGTGCATCCACCGTCATGTCTTCCTGCAACTAGAACACGTTCAAGTGATCCATTACACATCAGAGAACAGCGCTGCGACTCTGTAATCGTCATTGCTGCCATAAGCAATCCAACAAGAAAGAACAATATCAACGACGCGAAGCGCGTAAGCACAATGGGGAACAAAGAGCTGTCTAACATACACTGTCGGCACAAGCATATGCACATCATATAGTTTTTTGACCGGTTGGCTGATAGGTACCTGGGCTGGCCAGCCTCCCATTTACTTCGCAAAGCTAAACTCAAGGTAGCACCACTGGAGCTACCTTTCGTTATATATAATATGATATATATATATATATGTATATGTGTGTGTATCTGTGTATGTATGTATGTATGTATGTATGTATGTATGTATGTATGTATGTATGTATGTATGTGTATGTATGTATGTATGTATGTATGTATGTATGTATGTATGTATGTATGTATGTATGTATGTATGTATGTGTATGTATGTATGTATGTATGTATGCATGCATGGATGTATGTATGTATGTATGTATGTATGTATGTATGTATGTACATATAAATATATATATATGTCCCATATTAAATCCAATTAAATACCAATGAAAATCCCATTAAAAATCCCTTTTTTTCACAGAAACCTCATGAGTTTCTTCTCCGCGTCCACGGCGTTCTGCACTCGCCACTGCCAGTGTCCACCAGGGCCTGGACGAAAAAGCCATTGGCAAATGTAGAAATCCATCGGATATGATGGACCAATGATTATCATGATTGAATATCCATGATATCCATCATTGGTCCATTATCTATGGATAGTTATCATGGATAGTTATGATTGATAATCAATATATCATGAATATCATGGATAACTATCGATAAATATTATGATATTAAATGGACCAATGATCTTTAGATATTTATGACCTATGGATATCTACCAATATCATTATCATGATTGAATATCATTAATAGTATGATTGGTCCAATTATCATGGATACTCAATAGTATCACTGAGTATAAGTATCCATGATGAGTATAATGATACTAATATCATGAATATCTATGGATAGTTATGATCTATTAATAGTATAAATATGAAATACTGCAAATACTATAAATATTACAAATATTTAAAATATTATAAATATGATAAAAATATCGCCCTTGGAATTCGGCTGTTTTCCCTAAGGCTTGATTCTTTAAGGGACCAAGTGGTGTCACCTTCAAGGATCAGGGACCGGGCCAAAATAGGACCGGCAAACAAGGCCTTAAAGAATAGGCAAACGCTCATCCCCTTACAAAATTGGTCATGCTGTGTGAGGTGGAATTTTGACAGTTTGATTGGAGGGTAATCTGGTTTGATGAAGGGAAAAAACGATTGATAAATGATGATGGATGGAGGGACCAATGTTTGGGGCACCAATGTTTGGGGCACCAATGTTTGGAGGAGGGACCACCGGTCTTTTTATTTCTAAGGGATTTAGCAGGATTTAAAATGGTTTAAACAGTTTAGCCCAAAAACTAGTGGAAAATGAGCAGCTAGGCATAGCTAGGCCACTGTTTCCTTAAAAAATCCCGTGTCCGCACCAGCGACCTATATTTCCCTAGGGATTCCCCAAGTTCCCCAGGCTAAATCGCCACTGAGTTGTTATTTTTTCTTTTGGTGCACCAAGATTTGGAGGAGGAACCACCGGAAAACAACTGGCTAGCTTGCACGACCATGACACAACCATACACAACCCCCCCGCTCCATAGACAGTACCAAATCAGCATCAGGTATATACGGTATTATACAGTATTGTCTTCAGCAGTACAGTGATGTCACAACGCCAGCAAGAAATGCTACCAACGATAGCGCCTGCAGGACAATGTCAAATGCAAATAAATGCAATATCAAACAAAGGTTCCAAAGCAGGATCCTTAAAAATTAGGAGACGTGCCAAACCCCATGTCCAGCCTTAAAAACCGTATTTTGTTTGTGTCCCTTCAAGAATTCATTTTTTAAGGGACATTGCGTCCCCCATTGTTTAGGGAAAATATACCATTATCTCTAGATATCTATGGATCTATTTGATTGGATAAATGCTATATCCATGTAAATCCATTGTTTTTTGAATATTTTTTGGGCAACGATTCTGTAATTGGAATGGTTTCGCGGGATTTGGATTATATCATTGTGTATAATATGAGTGTGATCAAGGGTATTATCTTTACAGTTCCATGTGATAAGATATTCATTGGGTTATATCATCATGGGATTATTGGCTATATCGGAATGATCATAGTTATTGCTATTCCAAACAAGGGCTGATCGGATTGAACCAAAAAACATGACAATTTTGGTTTAATGAGTATGTACTTATCGAAGGAAGTTTAGAAGTCAAACTTCCGACAATATGGACAGATGAAAAAGCAGAGGTGGGAAGAATCAGAAGAAAGAAGATGCAGGTGCGCTAGGAAAGTCGCGAATCATTGTTCCCAATGATTTGTCACTCAGGAGCGTCGAAAAGTAGGGTCGCTAAAGCGGCGGGCGCGGAGCCATCTGACCAGCTGCGAGATAAAAAATTGCACGCTGTTGTGGCGCGAAGCACATTTCCAAGTCAAAATGTACAAAGCACACCATGCTCGGGCACTTTTGGAAGTTGACATGTTGGAAAAGTGCACGCCGTTGTGGCGCGAAGCACATTTCCAAGTCAAAATGTACAAAACACACCATGCTTGGAGCACTGTTGGAAGTTGACACGTTGAAAAAAGTGCACACTGTTGTGGCGCGAAGCACATTTCCAAGTCAAAACGTGCAAAACACAACATGCTCGGAACACTTTTGGAAGTTGACATGTCGAAAAAGTGCACGCCGTTGTGGCGCGAAGCACATTTCCAAGTCAAAATGTACAAAACACACCATGCTTGGAGCACTGTTGGAAGTTGACATGTTGAAAAAGTGCACGCCGTTGTGGCGCGAAGCACATTTCCAAGTCAAGAGTGTGAAAAACTGACGGGATCGAAGCACTCTTGAACGTTCAGATGTCATTTTGGGGGGCAGGCGCAAAGGATTTTGCACCTTGTCAAAAGTGAGCAAAACGTGACGGTTTTGTAGCAGTTTCAAAAGCGCTGGCAGGGGTGGGACTTTTGAAGAGGATCTGCAAAGAGGCTTTTTGCGTGGCAGTTGCAGTACAAGAGACATGTTCATCAGAGATGTTTGGAGGTCAGGGCGCTGATTTCCTGAGAAGCGTTGCATTTTGGAGCATCAGATCTTCAGGTAGGTTTGCTAAGGTGATTTTGCGTGACAGGTGCAGCACTTCGTATGACCTGGCACTTTTTCGTGGCAGGCGCAATACTTTAGACAGATGGAGTGGAAACATCGCAAAACGCATTGGCACAAGGTCGTCAGCTCTGCACTCAAGTTTCCATTTTTCAATGAAGTCTCGCAGAATTGCTGCGTTTTTGATGTTGTCAACTTCAAAAATTGAGGAAGTCTCACAGAATTTCTTCGTTTTTTGATACTGTCAAAAAATTGAGGAAGTCTTGGAGAACTGCTACTTGTCAAGTTCAAAAATTGAGGAAATCTCCCAGAATAGCTTCGTTTTCAAGCTTGCAGATAGACAGATAGATAGATAGATAGATAGACAGCTACAACTTCAACTACAACTACACTACATTACACTACATTACGCTACACTACATTAGACTACACTACAGTACACTACACTCATCACACTACAGGACACTACAGTACACTACAGTACACTACACTAAACTGCATTACACTACACTAATTACACTACAACTACAAATACAGCTACAACTTCAAGTACGACTACAGTACATTACACTGCACTACACTAATTACACTGCACTACACTACTTACACTACTTACACTACACTACAGTACAATACAGTACACAACAACTACACTACAACTACAATACAGCTACACTACAACTACGCTACACTACATTACACAACACTACAACTACAACTACAACTACAAACACACCACACTACACTACACTAATTACACTACACTACACTACAACTACGACAACAGCTACAACTACAGCTACACTACACTAGACTACACCACACTATACTACACTACAGTATACTACAGTACACAACACTACAGTACACTACACTACACTAGATTACACTACACTTAATTACACCACACCACAACTACAACTGCAACTACAACTACACACACACACTAACTACACTACACTACAACTACAACTCCACTACACTACAACTACAACTACAACTACAACTGCACTACCCTACACTACATCCAGCAGTTGTGGGTGAGGTGACCACTGCAACCATTGCAGCCACTCCAAAACACACAACTCCAACCACCTTTCGGTCCATCAGTGGATTCTGCCATTCGTGATTCACAACAACCAACCTCTCCTATAGGTTTCCTATCTTGGAAACTTCGGTCACCGCCTTGCGCTCTACTACTGGTATATGGACTACACATCCAAAAAGAATGATTGAATCATCATAATTACATCATATAATCCATACAACCAGCAAAACATATTGGATGTGTAAAATTTATTTGACTAACCAATCAACCAGCACAATATTCTTTGGGATTTTTCAGATGAATTCACCAAACGATCGGACTTAGCAATAGCTGGGGGGGTTTCTCAGAATCGGTCGAAAAAAAAAACACAATGTACCACAAAAAACACACTGAGTTCATCAACAAAACTTGGGATGTTTCCCCTTACATTGCAGGATGCCCACCGGCCAACCAATGCGTTCACCATGCGTTCACAATTGCAGCAGCGCATCAAATTCCGAAGTCCAATCAACTAGCAGTCCATATAGCAACCGTACATGACATGTGGATATGTGGCTAGAGAACCTACCCTCTGGTAAACTAACATAACTATGGAAATTCACTATTTTTAATGGGAAAATCAACCATAAATGACCATTTTCAATAGCTATGTTAGTCTACCAGAGGGTAATTAAGAAACCAATAACATCAACAGATTGACCACAAAACTGAAGGTATATATAATATATGCTGGTTGGTGGTTGAGCCACCCCTTGAAAATATTCTTCGTTGGTTATCACAAAAATATGTGTCATCTCAACCAGTCAAACCAAATATGGTTGAAAAACACATAAAACATCATCTGGTTGGTGGTTTCAACCATCTTGAAAAATATTAGTCAATGGGAAGGATTATCCCATATATTGTGGAAAATAAAAAATGTTTGAAACCACCACCCAGTCATCAAACAATAAATGTTTGAAACCCTCAACCAGCATGGCTTTACCCATCATTTCCTCGTGGATGTGATACATTGCGATACACTCACCGGCAAGCCCGGCAAGCTGCCTTTGATCAGTTGCCAGCTACGATTCAGCAGGCTGTTGAAGAATTCGTTGTCCTCGGGAGATGACATCGGCCGGGCATAGGATTTATATATATATATATATGCTTTGTTTGATATACTCTGTTTATCATGGGAGAATAGTTTGATAATGTTTGATATAATTAGAGTTCATGATATACTTCATAGTTGTATATATGTCATGCCAATTCGTGTTGGCTCGAAGCAAAACCTCACGCGCATCCGCTGTGTTTTGCATCGTGTGTCGTTTTGAGAAACATCTTCTTCTTATGATGTCTTCTTACGAGAAACGGGGGTTTCCTAAAATACGGGTACCCAAAATCATCCAAGTCATTAGACCATTTTGGATAATTTTAGTATTGCAACCCATGGTGACCACTGAGGCACCTTCATTTCTGTAAAATGTTGGTAAATCTGTCATGTTCAGGATTTTTGTCCATTCTAAACCAACCATTTATGGAAACCTCCAAGTAACTAGACATCGTTTAAGGCTTTAAGGGTCCGGACCCACTCGTTGGGCTTGGTGGTCCAAGGGCCTTCCATGCCTGACCGGGAGATGGCATTGAGATGCCATGAATTTTCACCAGTCCTATATTGTTCAATGAAAGCTCTAGATAGTCTAGATATCTGAAAATCTAGATCTCTAGTCTAGATAACTCCTATATTGTTCTTTTCACCAGTCCAATCCCTAGTTTCGATATGGCAGTGTGTCAAAACCTTGTACCCCTGGTGAACATCAAAATAGCTGGTAAATGGATGTTCATCCCACTAAAAATGGTATTAATAGGTATTGATCCATCCCCATATCTGAAAAGGGGAAAAAGGCAACTTGGATTCACATGGATCCTGAGTCGTGCCACACTGTGAGATGACCCTTGAAGGAGGCGGAGCAGCCAGCACTGCAGCGTGGCCGGCTGGTTGTTATGACAATTATAGATAGTTTCCATACCATCTTAAATAGGGGAACCATAATAACTAGTATTATTATCTTATTATGGTATGATTAGGGGTTCCATCTATTATAAACTTAACCATCTATACCCCATGGTATTCTCACATAGTAATGGAATAATGGAATTGCTTAAGAGTTGCATCATCTACGTCCATGGTTGCTTTTGATTTTCCATGGCAAACTGTTAAATTACCAGCGGGTAAATCACGTTAAATTCCAAATTTGTTTCTTACCAGTATGACACTTGTAACTTGAATCTTCAGTCAAAAACAAAACATCATGAGATCTATTTAGACATATATATATAATACAATATATATATATATATATGTGGTTTTAAATGCGTCGAACCCCGCCGGAAAACATCTCCCGCCCGGCCGCTGGTGAAGGTGTCATCCCTGGCGCTTAGAAATCTTGGGTGATTTGATGAGATAAGAATTGTGCGATTTGTTTGGGATATAATTTCGAGATAATTAGGATATTGGGATATTTGATGGGATAAAACAAATAATTTGATGGGATAATTGTAGAACAATTGAGATAATTCGTGGGGATACAATAACATACCAGAGGAAAAGGCAGGAAGTTATAGATTTTTCACTGCAGCAACTACAGTGGCTTCCAAGGTTCAGATGTTCCATGGAATGCAGTTGGTTGATGCCGAAATCCATAACCGAGAATAGGCTTTGGTACCCGAGAATAGGCTGCCCCAAAATCTGATGATTGATCATCATTTGCGCCCTTAGAAATGTCATATTGGATATATTGGGGATCCTCAATTTTGAAGAAACCCAAATCATCCCAAGTCTCACACCAAGCTGGTCCCAGTTCCCATGCTTCTCCAAGGTTTGTCCCCATTCTGCAGGGAGTTGCCGTTTGGCTAGGCTCCATCCCCAGCCGGTTTTCCAAGGCGATATGGGTAATGTCCAATCATCGAAAGGACCTTGAGATCACCATATCCCCATGTTGATGGCTAGAAAACCCAGAAAAATGGGCGTGTCTGAAAATTTGGTACCCCCTACTGGTGAATCATTATATTCATCATATTCCAGATTAAAATCGCCACCATTTCTGGGTCTATCACCCTTTTTCAGACCCAAATTGGACATAGTTGGTTCATGTTGGTTCAACCAATCTCCATTACCACGGTTGCTCCCAAGACCCCAGGGGTGTAAAATATCATGGGATAAGGAGCTAAATCTCCCCAGGAGATCCCACAGAAAAATGGCACTTCCGAGACGCCCCTTTCCAGTGCCACACTTGCCCGGCCAAGGGTTGTTGACGTCCTGCGCCGCGGTTGACGGCGGGAAAGGCATCAAAAAATGCAAAATTTTCCACATCGAAGTGCTGGTTTAGAGGAGGGTAAGACAATGTGAGGCCCCCAGACAATAGCTATAGCTGGTTTATAACTCCAAGAACTATGATTTATGGATCTTTAGAAACCACAAGTATAGTGTTGTTTATAAACTTTTTTTTTAATGGATGTTTCTGGTACTTATAGACAACTTATCACGAAAAAGTTCATGCGGTTTAGCAACACCACCGTCCGGGTCCTCGATGGGTGCTGGCCCTGGCCCAGCAGGGCAGGCTCCGTGACTCTTGCCGAAGGTGTGGCCACCTCCGATCAAAGCCACCTGGGATTGTTGGGGCAGCGGCAAAACTATGGCATAGCCATAGCAGTTTTTCTAGTGATATTCCATATTGATGTTTCAAAAATATCTAGCATAGAACTAGTGACGTTAAAATAAACCAGTTTTGTTGTTGATGATTTTTCAATGTTTCTATGTCATATGAAAAATAACATTGGATTTCATGGAATTATTGGTCATAATATACTGTAATTCTATCATGGAACAAATATTATTCTCAAAATGGAATGTTATCACTATAAATATATAATGTTATTGTTACAACGAATATTCCATACCATTAGCAGTTATAACATTATACTTGATTTTCCAGGGAAATTCAATATCCTCAGCTCCTTTGCTCCCTCCTAACCAATCTGGATAAATTTCAGCAAAATACCTGAAAAGTTTGGCCAGCTATGGGAGTCCAATTCACATAATTCCACTAATGTCACAGTGAGGTCATTATACATAATTCATTCAGATATTGTTAATTAGCAAATAACCAGTATCGATATAATTCTAGTGTCTGTTTCAATATAAACTAGTATTATACTATACTAATATCAACACAACTTCACAACTAATACCACAGTGACATTTTTTGGGTTAGCAATACTACAGTAGGCTTGAAATTAGCTTTAACCATACAACAATAATAGTTATGATTCTGATAATATGGTATAATAATGTATAATAGTTGTAATAATAGTTATCATAGTCATTAGTTAACAACAATATAATATAACTATAACTGTAATTGTTATAATGATGATCGCTAATATGCTAATCATAGTGTTGATAGCATATTGATAGTTTGACAACAGTTGAGTCAGTTGAGTGTAGTTACATTACTGGTTGAGCCCATCACTATGACTATGATCGTTCATGGTGATATAAGTATGTATTTATATCAATGGTTAGCCGCTAAGCCTCATCATTAGTAATTTAACAAATATCTAGTAGTTAGTTTGATGATAGAATATAATGATTGTAAAACTATAAAGTAATAGTTGCTGAAAATAGTTTCATTGCTAATAATAAGTGGTATCCGAGTGTGACATCCACTCAAAATGCGAAGATGGTAAAATGGGGATTCAGAAAAAATAGCCAAGGAGTTCATCACGGGAATCAACAGCGTACGGCGTATGTTGGACGCCACCATCCACCTTCATTTCAAAGCCTTCCAGATCAATGTATGGTTCAAGCCGCCAGTGGAAAGCCAATAAAACATACTAAAACATACTGGAACCCAGCAGCATCTGCATCTGTGGAAATGGTGGTGTTTCAGTGTGCCAGGGTCCAGAACTGGGCTTCGGCACTGTCTGGGAGTCGTTCATGCCCATCCGACCAAAGGCATCGCGGATGTCGTGGGCACTCTTGGCGGGATCGGGGTCCACTTGGTAGCTGCCATCCTTAGCGACAAAAAAGAAACGATTGCGAAGTTCGTTTATGACTATAGTAATCCCCAAATAGAAAGGATTAGAAAAGTCATGTGTCACTATTTTTGTAGGATTTTACCAAGTTCTACCTTTTTGGGCATTGGTATAGGTTAACTTTGGTTTAAGTTTATGGTAGATATAACTATAGTTAATTGGGGTTGTAAACCAACTTAAAGCTAGGGTGACACATCTTATAGGTCATTCTTGGGGTGACTCCCCTATCCATGTGGCTGGCAAAGGACAACTCTGATAGTTCTCTCCAAGCTCAAAGATCTGGGTAAATTATAATTTATTATAATACTTCACGAAGCTGAAACTTGCAGCAAACTTTGGGATAATTCTGCACCAATCCTGACCATTCCAGGGTTCGGTCGCGATGTGAGTTCTGACATAAAATTTACCCAGAATGATCATGACACCCTGACCGCCCCAGTCGTCGCCATCGTTGTGGATGTGTCAAGCATCTGACTGCTTTGTCACGGGGCCTGGCACCAAGAATGGGATAGAGTCAGCTCTGAATGGTCATGGTGATTTACAGTTCAAACATTGTGTTAAAATGGTTTTCATATGTTTTCACAATGGTTAATAATGGCTCAAAAAAGTTATCCATGAGAATGGCTAATGGCTAGCCATAATAAACCTTATCCTCAATTTTACCACTCAAAATATGGGTGCTATAAACCATCAAGTTATATGGGTGGTTTAGTGTAATTAGTTCGATAAACCTTGGCTGCCATAAAGCCATCATTTAAGGAGATGGTATGGCATAGCACGCAAAAAAGGATGATGACTTGGGAATGGTATTTATTATTTGGGTTTACCACATTGCTTGGAAAATGTGTCTGTTCGCAATAGTACAAGTGATAGGTAGTTTATAGGTTTTATCTCCCTGGATTTTCTGTCCCATGTTTTTCCTACACCGACCTAGCCATCCTAGCCCAACTGCTGGTGAATAGGACCTACCAGTAGCCCCAGATGCAAAGGTTCATGCCAGGTGCGCTTTAGTGCATGAGGGGTTAGATACCCAGCAAACAGATGAATTTCTAGTTGGATACTGGTTGGCTAATAGGAGGTTCCGTTTCCGCAATTTTCGATTGGTAACTAAACCCCCGGAAAAACAGGTTCTTGGAATGTTCTAGCCACTTAGAAGTTATTCGGATCTTCAAGTGGTGTCTGATCGAATAACAAACTAAGATTGATGATTGTGACAGGTGAATTTCTAGCTCTGATCTTCTATTCCTCTGTGTTTTCCCATCCTGACGGCGCCTTCGGGGTTTAAATAGATCAGGCCAACCTGTGGCCAGAGCCCCGATTGAAGTCGGGTGGTTTTGTGTAGGGGTTGGGATTTGGGCGTGTCTGAAAATGGGATGTGTTCAAGTTATTGCAATTTGATGCAATTTGTGCAATTTGACATTTGAATTGGGAACATGATGAGAAAATGCAATGGAATGGGATAGCCTAGGCCCTAGCACAAACCCACAACTTGACCAAATTTTGAATAAGATTAAACACACAGCCAGGATCAAACAATATCCAACGCGGCCAGTTTGGTGGCTGATCCAAAGCATCTTGTAAAAGTTGAAAGACATGTCATTAAACATATATCTGGGTAAATTATAATATTTCACTAACCTGAATTAAGGCCATTTGGGGATTATTTCTACTAACTATATATGATTATAGTGAGCTCGCAGTGAGGTCGTTATAATTTACCCAGATAGATCTATGTAAAGTTTGATGCAAACCTATTCAAGTACAGTACCTATTCAAACAGGTTTGGATTTTTTTCCCGTTGGATTTCAACATCTGGTCACTCCAAAGTTATACTTTTCGACTCGACATGTCCATCATTGTTGAAATCCACTTCTGCTTGGCAATTTTGGTAGGTTATCAACCAACCACTTCTGGTTGCTGGTTAACCTACCCCTCTGAAAAATGATGGAGTTCGTCAGTTGGGATGATGACATTCCCAATATGATGGGAAAAATAAAAAAAATGTTCCAAACCACCAACCAGACTTGGTTTCTTCATATTCCCTAACATGGATGCTAAAGGATAAACGTTTCGCATCCTTGCGTTCCTTGCTTCGATGGCAAGTCCCTTTCGATTCCTTGACCCGAAATGTTGATCGCTTTTCTTGAGGGATTCTTGGAATCGCAATCATTGTTGGTGATACTACCATAATCATACTCCTACCCCATGTAGCTTTGTCTGAAAATAGGCTACACCCTAAAAACTTAAAACCTAATGGATCATCATTATTTCTCCATTAAAATGGGACCGTAACTTGGGTTTATACACCATTTTCGGATAAAACCAAAACGGATAGAGTTGGTGAATTTTGGTTCTATATCTGCATTATAGTATCTGATTGATATTACCCTCATCAAAATTTCATATGGTTGGTTATATATATATCCCCCTCATCCTCAATCTTATCCTCATCCTCATCAATGTTGAATATATATATATATATATCATTATATCATTATGTCCATATATATCCCCCTGACTACTTCAGTAGATTTCCATGACTTGTTTTTCCCAAGCGGCCGTGGTGCTGCCAAGCGGTCGAGTGCAAGTGCCGTTGATGGGGCAGGGCGCATATTTCCTGCGTGAGCCCGGTGCAGCCCGGTGGTCGGCGGTGGAGGATTGGCCGGAAGGTGGGGCAGGTGGTTTTTTGGAACTTTGGGAAATCGAAAAGTCCTGAAAGTGTGACAAATAATTTACCAGAGGGTATATCAGGTAATGTTATGTGGTTAATATACTGTTAATAATGGTTAATACCATTTAATACCAAGGTTATTATATGGTTAATGAATTGTTAATGATGGTTAATAGTAATGACTGGTTGGTGGTTGACCTACCCCTTCGAAAAATATGCAAGTCAGTTGGGATGATTATTCCATATTATTCCCAATAGATGCAAAAATAAAAAATGTTCCAAACCACCAACCAGATTAGTCCTGATGTTCTCCATATTCCTAAAGTAATAGGGATTTATTTTTGATCCTAAAAGCGGACTTGTTTAAAATCCTAAAGGCATGAGTAACTCCTGGACGATTCACTCACTTTACGACCGAAATCTGCGGGTTGCAGGGTACGAATCCTCATTATCATTCTTGTTCTAATGACCGTTCTTCTTATTAGTAATATAAGATATCACAATGATTGCTGGTGGTGGTAGTAGTAGTAGTAGGAGGAGGCGCAGGAGCAGCAGGAGCAGCAGGAGCAGCACGAGCAGCAGGAGCAGCAGGAGCAGCAGGAGCAGCAGGAGCAGTACTAGCAGTACTAGCAGTACTAGCAGTACTAGCAGTAGTGGCAGTAGTGGCAGTAGTAGCAGCAGCAGTAGCAGTAGTAGTAGTAAGTGCAGCATTTGGTCCTGATTGTCCTGCTTGTCCCACTTGGTTTCACAAATCCCGAAAAAGAAAAAACACGGATTCATTCATTTCACCAACAAACATGTGCTGTTTCAGCTCCCCAAACTGGGCATGTCTATTCATATACATGCTATTATACGTATGTGTATATGTGTATACATTGTAATTGCATATATATAATCATATGGGGGTTTCCATAAATTACCCCAAAATGTATGGTTTATATTGGAAAGTCCTATTCAAATGGATGATTTAGGGGTACCCCCATTCTAGGAAACCCCTATATGTGTATATATTATAATCATATATAATCATCTGGTACCCACAAATCATCACCCATTTATAGATGGGATTTTCACTTATAAACCATCCATTTAGAGGTACCCCCATGACTCAGGAAACTCCCATATATCTATATATACTTAATGGAATCTGAATGGGATATGGGATGATTGTGGGATATACCCTCTGGTTTTGGGATGATTATGGGATGATTATGGGATGAATCTGGGATGATTATGGGATGATTATGGGATGAATCTGGGATGATTATGGGATGATTATGGGATGAATCTGGGATGATAATGGGATGATTATGGGATGATTATGGGATGATTATGCGATGATTATGGGATGATTATGCGATGATTATGGGATGATTATGGGATGATTATGGGATGGGATGAATCTGGGATGATTATGGGATGATTATGGGATGAATCTGGGATGATTATGGGATGATTATGGGATGAATCTGGGATGATTATGGGATGATTATGGGATGAATCTGGGATGATTATGGGATGATTATGGGATGAATCTGGGATGATTATGGGATGATTGTGGGATGAATCTGGGATGATTATGGGATGATTATGGGATGATTATGGGATGATTATGGGATGATTATGGGATGATTATGGGATGATTATGGGATGATGGGATGAATCTGGGATGATTATGGGATGATTATGGGATGAATCTGGGATGATTATGGGATGATTATGGGATGAATCTGGGATGATTATGGGATGATTATGGGATGAATCTGGGATGATTATGGGATGAATCTGGGATGATTATGGGATGATTATGGGATGATAATGGGATGATTATGGGATGATTATGGGATGATTATGCGATGATTATGGGATGATTATGCGATGATTATGGGATGATTATGGGATGATTATGGGATGATAATGGGATGATTATGGGATGATTATGGGATGATTATGGGATGATTATGCGATGATTATGCGATGATTATGCGATGATTATGGGATGAATCTGGGATGATTATGGGATGATTGTGTGTTTTTCCATTGTAAACCATCCATGATATATCACATAGCTCACTATACGGACCCTTGCTCTGCATTGCATCGCCAAGCGTCTCTTGCTCCGGGCTGGGTCCCAAATCCAATGAGTCGGTCCCTTCGCGGATTTCAGGATGAAGAAAATTGATGGAAAAGGATGGAACATATATGATGTTTAATAGTGGTTAATAACCATAGTGGTTAATAGTGTAATGGTGATTAATAGTGGTTATACTACATTGATCCCCATTAATCACCATATATGATGTTTAATAGTGGTTAATAACGATAGTTAATGGTGATTAATGGGGATTAATGGTGGATTACCCTCTGGTAAACATACAAAAAACTATCCCATAGGATCCATGGTGCTGGTATATATGCTAACATGACTGGGGTATATTGATGGTAAATGTTACCATATAGCATACATGGATCCTATGGGGTGGGAAAGATGATGGACAAATTGATGGAAAATGATGGACAAATTGATTGAACATTGTGGAAAGGTATGGGAATATGATGGAAAATGACCTTTCAAACCCAAATGCGTATTCGAATGATTGGCAAATTGTCAACCAACAATAGACTGGGAATGGCCATTTCAATCAGGATCTGTTGTCAAGAATGCTTTTGATAAATCCTTGAAACATTTTTGAGTGATAGATAAGGCATATCAACCAACAAGATTATCGATCCAATTCCCAATAGGTATCGGTGTTGAGTAATACATTGTTTGTTCCCCATGCGGAGCACTCTACATCTCCTGGTACTTGCAGGGGCTGTTGGTGTCATTTTTGTGGCTGGGATGTAACCGGTAACTATGGTTATCCACCATTTTGTTCGATGATTTTCCCATCAAAACCTCCATTTATACGTGATGTCCCAGTGCCATGTTTGATTACCAGAGGGTATATAGTACCATATAGTACCCATTCAATGGCAGTTTCAATGAAGAAAATGATGATCATGTCCCGGAATGGTTGTCTAAAGTTTTCTTTGGTTGTATATCCCGTCATACTGTGGATGGTTGCGAAATCCTGCACCCCCCTGGGTGGTTGAAACCCTAGAAATCGTGGGATAAACTACCGTTTTCAACTGGTGCTGGATTTCGCAACCACAAAAACCATATCACCATTGTATACCCCTTATATCCGCAGGAGAATCAATATCCCCATCATCTGTAGCTACAACTGCTATCAAAATCCCCATGATATCCCCATGGAAATGGCCGCTGTACCATGCTGTACCCACCCATTGGCCCAGTCGCCATCTGGCGAATCAATTCGGCCAGCGCAGTACCTACGGAGCTCCACGAACTGCGGGGCAGCTGAAATGGAACAGTTAGATCATTTGGGAAAAAGAGGAATGAATGAGTGATAGATGATATTTAGTTTGTTGATGATGGTTAATGAGATATAATGAGATTTCTTTTTGAATCCAACCCATAAAATTGCTGATTTTGCCAGAATATGCTGGGTTTTTCACCCACAAAAGATGTGGATTTAGCCACCAATCTATGGTTTTTTTCGTCACCCATCCCACAACGGGAATCCTGGGTATGTGACGTGAATCCCTGTTTGATGTAACCACCAAAAGATGTGGATTTAACGAAGACACCATTGATTTACCAACACCAGTGGGTTTCGAATGGATTAGATGAGCCTTTTGTTTGGGAGGCACATGAGCCAAAATTGATCCTACGCTTGCGAGGGCAAGTGTGTCTGCCAGGTGTTATCTCGCAGTGTGTGTCAACCCTTTGCGACCCATTGGACATGCACATGTTGATCAAGTCTGATAGAAGGTACCCGACTTGAATATGTATGTGTATATTGTACGTGTCGATTTGTGTTTACTTATTCATATTGATATACTCGTCCGTACAAGGTCACATGTGTACACATAGATATATACGCATCTGATTATCATTAACTTATTTATTCATATAGATGTATATTAGATGCTTCCTCCCCGTCTTGCGAGGCAAGGTACTGGGTAATGGGACCACCCATGGTCTTGATGGCAGTGGTTCCAGCCTTAGCCGTTTGATCTGGTGGCGATTGTCATCAGTGGCTAGTGATTTTAAGAACAAGTATTGGTATAATAGCTGGTAAATTATCGGTATGGTATGGTAGATCTTTGAAGACACCCCAAATTGTAATTTGAGATAATTTAAGAGGCTGGTGTCTTTTTTGAAGAAGTTGCTTGGCGATTGGCACGTGTTAACAGAAAATGACGGAACAATAGGTTCTATTTTGACAGGAATAAGTGATTGGTGGTCTGGTTGGGCCGGTCTGAAAATTGAATGTGATGATGACCCCAAATCCTTTTTGTTGCTTTATCCTCATTCGTCCCATGTCATGCTGATTTGCCATAGCTCCTAGTTGGTGAGCTTATTCCATTCCAAAACATGTTCATCACAGATCGTAAGTGATTAATAACCCTAGTTGCTAAGTCCCCTAGTAGGTTATTTCATTTACAACTCGCGTATAAATCCACTTACTAACCACCTACTAAATGGGATTTTCCAGCAAACCATGAGAGACTGATTGCCAGAGAGTATCTTCAATACTTTACCACTGGAACAATGTATGAAAAATGCATTGCACTATCTTTAACGTGCCAATTTGATAGTCATCCCCAGTGAGTGGTTCATTCTCTGGACATGTCCAAGCCGCGAAAAACGCCCCGTCCAGAATCATCCCGGTGAAGAATGGCTGTGCCATCGTCCACTGGATCTCACCACAGTTTGGCACAAATGACTTCATCCAACCCAACTGTTGATTCTAGTTGGTTATGTATAAATATGTGTTGACAATGTGTATTTATATATATATATACACATACTCTACATATATATATAATCATATATATAATCATATATATATATTCATATATATAATCATATATATATATAATCATATATATATAATCATATATATATAATCATATATATATATAATAATCATATACATATATAATCATATATATACAATCATATATATAATCATATATATATAATCATATATATATATAATCATATATATATAATCAAATAAACATATATATATAATCATATAATCATATATATATAATCACATATATATATAATCATATATGTATATAATCATATATATATATATAATCATATATATAATCATATATATATATATAATCATGTATATATAATCATATATGTATATAATCATATATATATATAATCATATATCATCATATATGTAATCATATGCATATATATAATCATATATATATTATCATATATATATAATCATATATATATATATATAATCATAATCATATATGTATATAATCATATATATATAATCATATATAATGATATATGTAATCATATATATATAATCATATATATATATATAATCATATATATATATAATCATATATGTATATAATCATATATATATATATAATCATATATATAATCATATATATATATATTTATCATACATCCATTAAATCCCCATGAATATCTCAATCCCCAAAACCTTTGTTTCGTGGTGACATCGCCAAGGGACCAAGGTAAATAGATCTCCCCAGCTGAGACCATCGCCGAACCTTGGGAAATGTTCCAAGGACTTAGATGGGCCTTGGGGCCTTGGGGCCCCCAGAAAAGGAGCCTAAAGATGCCTAATTTTTTGGACACCTCCATAAAAATGATGCTAGAGTTAGAGTTTTTAAAGATATATCAAGATGCAACTGAGTTTTTATAAAGATATTAATCAAAGAATGGGATATGTTTGGAAAGGTAGCCCCAGCCCTAGGCAAAAGCCATCGTTTCCCTATGAAGAAACCCATCATAAGCCATCTTTGGATTGAAATTTCGAAACTTATCTTGATCATTCTTGACTTGGATCAAGATAAGTAAGATCTAGAATCTAGATAGATCTAGGTCATCCTTAACTTATCTTGATCCAAGAGTATCTAAGTTCCGCAGCCTTTTCCTGTGACCTCTGAATCTTGAGCTACCGGGTGGAACATGGGATGGTCGCCTGCGAAACCCAGGACAGGAAAGGGTGTGGTGCTTATATAGAAATCTGGAAAGCTTGGAAGGCTTTGGAAAATGGATGGTGATGATGGTGACACAGTCACAGCATGTCACAGCCACTGAATTTTCTATCGCAATTTCGGACATTCATTGGTAATCATTGGTAGTATTTGGAGTCCCCATGGTCCTGTCCCCGTGTTTTGCTGATTCAACCTCTATTCCTTCTTGATTAAGCCGATTAAGCTATGTTAAAGCAGAATTTAAAAGCCATGTTATCTAAAAGCAGAATTTTGACACTTTAGGATAAACCAATGGTGTTACACTCCATCAAACTTGGCATCCGGGAGGACTCCATGGCTTCTTCGATGATTTTCCCGAACGAGTTACCTCCATTGAGTGTGGAGATTCAGCAGCTAGCAATGTTTGATGAGACCGCAGGGTATATTAACCCATATTCCATTCATATCCCATGAAATATCCCTACTGGTTGGTGGTTGAGCCACCTACCCCTCAATGATGGAGTAAGTCAGTTGGGATGATGAAATTCACAACTGAATTGAAAATAAAATTCATGTTCCAAACCACCAACCAGCCTATTATATCCCCGTGGTACCACCATTTTGATGAGTAGAATCCTAAATCAACACAACCAGGGCCCCATCCATCCAAGAGGCTTCTCCTTGATGGGCCACAGCAGCGCACGCGCCTTGTCCAAGTTGGTATTGTCGGCCCAGGAACGCTCCTCGCGATCTGGGAATGGGATCTTTCACGGAAAAGCGACCCAAAAAGAAAGCCCTTGACATGCTGACAAACTGGAGAGGGATGGGTCAAAACCTATGATTTTGGGGAAAAAACCATTCACCAGCTAGTATTTTAGGCTCAGGGTTAGACCTGGGTTTTGACTCATAGCGGGGATAGACCTGGAACCATGGGATATTCAAACACCAAGCATGGGGACGGGCTCACCTTTAAATCCACATGTCCCGCCATCAAACATGGGAGCTTCATGGGGGAATGGGGATGATATACGGCTCCGGATTCGCTCTCATTTAACTTAACCATTAACTTAACCATCCAAATATAATAAATAATATATATATATATCATTTACATTCATTTACTAATTTACTATTTGTGGAATAGCAATATTATATAATGTAATCCCATCCCATTCCAATCCATATTCAAGCATCTTAGCATCAAAACAAAGGTTTTCATGGGATGCAATGAGGCTATCATAGGATAGCACCAACAACCATATCAAGAATAGGGGTTTGAGGTTTGACCATCAAACATGAAGTTTCAACGTGGTGAAATGGGGATGAAATGGGTGGGTATAATATATAGATATATAGCCAATATCATATAATAAATAATATATATATATATCATTTACATTCATTTACTAATTTACTATTTGTGGAATAGCAATATTATATAATGTAATCCCATCCCATTCCAATCCATATTCAAGCATCTTAGCATCAAAACAAAGGTTTTCATGGGATGCAATGAGGCTATCATAGGATAGCACCAACAACCATATCAAGAATAGGGGTTTGAGGTTTGACCATCAAACATGAAGTTTCAACGTGGTGAAATGGGGATGAAATGGGTGGGTATAATATATAGATATATAGCCAATATCATCTTAAAAATACCAACGTGATAGTATATGGATCTAACATTAATAGATATGGCAATATTATATTATATATTATATTATATTATATTATATTATATTTGTATTATATTATATTTATATTATATTATATTATATGATATGGTTCTAACAGATACCTTAATATAGCACATGGTTAAGGAAAATGAATCCAATACATTTCACCATGGTTTCGCAGGTGCGGTGCTTGAAGCTGCTGTCAGAATGCGGAGCGCAATGGCGGCTTAACCAGCAGGCGATTTGACAAATTCTGTCCGCAGTTCTCATTGTTCAAACCATCCAGTCTAAGCCCAGGGATAAAGTGATCAACACGTTATTTCATCCAGTAAACAGTTTAGCAGGAAATGAAATCAATTTCCTAACTTTGAGCAGTTCAACCACTAAACAATCTCATTCTGTCGGATTTGATCACTTGAACTTGATGTTTAATGGTTACCCTGTTACCCTCTGGTGATTTAACGGCCTGCTTTAAGGAACATCTTTATTCGAACTCAATGGGCCATCGAACTACGACATCTGGTTGGTGGTTGAGCCACCTACCCCTCTGAAAAATGATGGAGTAAGTCAGTTGGGATGATGAAATTCCCAACTGAATGGAAAAATAACATTTATGTTCCAAACCACCAACCAGTATATATGTTACTCTATAATGTTATAATATGTTATATAGCTATACTATAGTTGGTTAGATATCCCATTATATCCCCATGTTATATCCCATCAACTCAGCAGAAACACATTTTTCGAACCACCGCCAAGAGGCTGGCTCGAATCGCTGTCGACCCCCAGCACAGCCACCGCGCCTTGTCATACACCACCCACATATGGATTGATGCTTTATACATGTTTATACCGATTTATACCACACAAATGGTAAATGTGGCGATGGCGGACCCTATTGCTTTACCAACATTAGGAGATAATCAATTGGAACTCAAAGTGGAATGGTTCAGCCAAGTTTTAATCACCTATCAACTGTATCAACCAATGGTTCAAGCAACTGGGAATCAACTGGTTGATGGGTTGATAATTCTTTCGGGAATAGAGCTTGAAAATCTTTCATCAAATGAACCCAATGCGTTTTGCACCAAGCAGGAAAAAGGGAATTCTTCAGCATCTGGAATCACCAGGCGTTCTGTGATTTGATTCCCCTGATCCATTCACCCTGAAAAACCAAAAAACGCAGAGGGCACGTATGGATCCGCCATTGAAAGGTCAAAAACCTCTGGTGGAGTTGTGTTGCTGGCTATGTTTGACGCATTCCCACAAGGACTTGTTTCACAGCAACTTGATTCATGGTATACGTGGTGGAACCACAGGCCAAACGACCATCGTATCTGGCTTCTATCAGCCTTTTTAACTCCTATTTCAGCCGCACATGAGATTGTCACATTGCACTTCGCAAATAGCAATCGTTACCAATTGATCCCAATTGATCATGAACTTTACCCTTCGGGAACTCAACAATACTCAACATCTTCACCGAATCTTCACCATATATTGGCCATTCACACATCACATGGTCAAATGGTTCGCGCCGCGGCACCCATCGGTGACACGCCATGAACCGGAGCAATGCCAGGCTAAACGCACGAAGAGCGGGCCGTAGTG
The DNA here is from genome assembly GCA_947184155.2 of Cladocopium goreaui. NCBI lineage: Eukaryota > Dinophyceae > Suessiales > Symbiodiniaceae > Cladocopium > Cladocopium goreaui. Next base: position 106,825 of record CAMXCT020000878.1, on the reverse strand, counting down.
CCCCAGATCTGCAGGCCAACACTCCTGCAGGCCGACGCGATTTCCCGGGAGGCCTGGGTCGCTGGGTATGACATGGAAAATCCATGGGAAAATCGATGAAAATCACATCCTAATAAAAAAACGGTGAATCAACGAAGTAAATGGGCCAAAACATTACGCAAGGCTGTCAGTAGCTGAGTAGAAACTGATTAGTCTGATGAGTAATAGCAGCTTGGCTATAGACTGATAACTGGGGTAACTGGGGATGTTAACCAACAGCGAACTGGCAAATAGCACCCTTTTTAAAGAGCGGTGAATCAACGAACGAAATGGGCTATATCATATCAAACTGTTAGAGTACTAGAGGGTAGCCTGGGTGTAGTGAACCATTCTGATTGTATATATATATAATTATATATATAATTATATATATAATTAAATATATATATATATACACATCAAAATCTCATCGTTGGCTGTGGAAATACCATGCTCTTCCGAGTGTTAAGTTACCAGCAGGGGTCAACACTTAGATTTACTACACTACGCGCAAAAATTTGCCGAAAAAATCACCTGAACTTGTGCTTGGGAAACTGATCCTTGGCTCCCCATGAAAAACGGGGAATGTGCTCCTCAGATCCCTGCTAATCAATCTGGCTGAATTACAATAATTCACTAACCTGAGAATAGCTGAATCTTGCGGCCAGCCATGGGCATGATTCCTCGAATCCAATTCCCATCATTCCAGTGGCGGAAACCGACGGTCATTACAATTCATCCAGGCCAGAAGATAGCTATCGACCGGGTAGCCATTTTATTCCCATTAAATCACCATGACTTCAATTATTGGTGAGTTAAATTCCCACAAAAAATCCCGTTAAATCCCATTGAACCACCATGTTGGTTATAGTATGTTATAGTTAAATTCCATTCAAGATGGTTATACCATTGACTTCCTATAGTATGTTATAGTTAAATTCCATGAACCAACACTATAGTATGTTATACCATTGACTTCATCGGCATTTTCCATACTGAAACACCTGCGACTGGGTGAAGAGGCTCTGCAAGTCCGCGATCACATCCTGTCGACAGAAAATGCACAGCAGGTTTCGACCTTGAAAATCGGGGATTCACCAGAAAATCATAGAAAGTTGTTGCAGATTCACTGGGAAAAATGGTGCCAAAATCAGAAATAAACTCATAAACCATGAATAAACCATCGATTTTTTGGCGCTAGACAAAGCCTGTTGAATTTTTCGATAGTAAGTCGTCGTAAGTCTACCCTTGGCGAAACACTCCATGATTACCTACCTGCGATGGGTTTTTGCAGTCATCGACCAATGGATGATCCACGAGAAACTTCAATTCCCTGCATCAAACAAGTTGGCCACGAAGACGTTAAGAAGACGTGAACATTGGCCCATATTAGAGATGCTACTTTTTGGGGCACTAAATTTAAACGAAAGGCGTCACTAAAAAGGAACACTGATAATTGGATAGGTCCAGTTTACTTGTGCGAGCAGATGTGGTTGTTGGAAAGCCATCGCGCTTCCCACAACTGATGCTAGCAAATTGCCGCAAATCTTCGTTTTCTTTGGATCTCCAGACCTGCGGAGATCATTGCAGCATGTCTGGAGATTGGTACCCTCTGGTAATTTAACATAGCTATTGAAAATGGCCATTTATAGTGGATTTACCCACTGAAAATGGTGATTTTCCATAGCTATGTTAGTTTACCAGAGGGTATGATTTCTACCATTTCTAACGTTTTTTGCATCATTTTGCTGATCCTCCATGGATTTGGGGTAAAACCACTGGCCGCCCTGCGCCTTGAGCTTCAACTCCTTCAATGCCAAGTCGTAGCTGGGAATCTCCGGCACCTGCAAAATCAGAACGTTCACATGGGAAAATTCACTGAACAAATTAACCAAAAAGGTTCAAAAAAAACATGATTTCACATGATTTCATCTATGATTTCACAAGATTTCACATGATTTCATCTATGATTTCACATATGATTTCACATGATTTCATCTATGATTTCACAAGATTTCACATGATTTCATCTATGATTTCAGAAGATTTCACATGATTTCATCTATGATTTCACAAGATTTCACATGATTTCATCTATGATTTCACAAGATTTCACATGATTTCATCTATGATTTCACAAGATTTCACATGATTTCATCTATGATTTCACATATGATTTCACATGATTTCATCTATGATTTCACAAGATTTCACATGATTTCATCTATGATTTCAAGATTTCACATGATTTTCTATGATTTCAATGATTTCACATGATTTCATCTATGATTTCACATATGATTTCACATGATTTCATCTATGATTTCACATATGATTTCACATGATTTCATCTAGATTTCACATGATTTCATCTATGATTTCACATATGATTTCACATGATTTCATCTATGTTTCATTTCACAGATTTCACATGATTTCATCTATGATTTCACAAGATTTCACATGATTTCATCTATGATTTCACAAGATTTCACATGATTTCATCTATGATTTCACAAGATTTCACATGATTTCATCTATGATTTCACAAGATTTCACATGATTTCATCTATGATTTTCACAAGATTTCTCTATGATTTCATCTATGATGTCACATAATTTCACATGATTTCATCTATGATTCACCTATGATGTCGACATGATGTTCATCTAATGATGTTCGACATATGCTGGCACATGATTTTCATCTATGCATTTCACATCTGATTTCACACATGATTTCATCTATGCTTTCACAATTTCACATGATTTCCTCTATGATTTACACATATGATTCACATAATTTCATCTATGATTTGTCACAAGAAGATTCACATGATTTCATCTATGAATTTCAACAAGCTTTTCACAGGATTATCATCTATGATTGTCACAGATTTCACATGATGGGGTTCACCTATGGGATAATAATCACAAGCATTTCACATGATTTTCATCTATGATTTCACAAGATTTCACATGATTTTCCTCTATGATTCACAGTTAATCTTGAGTTAACATATGATTTCCCACATGATTCAACATGATTTCACATGATTTTGATTGATGATTTCACAAGATTTCACATGATTTCTCATCACTATGATTTCATGATGACATAGATTTCACAGATGTTTGATTTCATCTATGATTTCACATATGATTTCACATGATTTCATCTATGGTTTCACATATGATTTCACATGATTTCACATGATTTCATCTATGATTTCACAAGATTTCACATGATTTCATCTATGATTTCACAAGATTTCACATGATTTCATCTATGATTTCACATATGATTTCACATGATTTCATCTATGATTTCACATATGATTTCACATGATTTCATCATATGATTTCACATGATTTCATCTATGATTTCACAAGATTTCACATGATTTCATCTATGATTTCACATATGATTTCACATATGATTTCACATGATTTCATCTATGATTTCACATATGATTTCACATGATTTCATCTATGATTTCACATATGATTTCACATGATTTCATCTATGATTTCACAAGATTTCACATGATTTCATCTATGATTTCACAAGATTTCACATGATTTCATCTATGATTTCACATGATTTCATCTATGATTTCACAAGATTTCACATGATTTCATCTATGATTTCACAAGATTTCACATGATTTCATCTATGATTTCACATATGATTTCACATGATTTCATCTATGATTTCACATATGATTTCACATGATTTCATCTATGATTTCACATATGATTTCATCTATGATTTCATCTATGATTTCACATATGATTTCACATGATTTCATCTATGATTTCACAAGATTTCACATGATTTCATCTATGATTTCACATGATTTCACATGATTTCAATCTATGACGAGCGAATCAACCTTAAAAAATGGGATTGCACTGTTGAATCAACTAATTACAAACATTATCATCATGGCAGCCCTGAAGTACCGACTCGATCAACAAGCGATTGGCGTCTACCCCCTGAAAACTCATCCCGCGTGGCACCTTGAAACTATACGAAGGCTTCCTGAAATGGGGGTACCCCAATAGCTGGAGGGTTTATTTCATGGAAAACCCTCCATTAAAAAGGATGATGACTGGGGGTAGCCCTATTCCAGGAACCCCCCATACAAATTAAACTGCTATCCCTCAATGGCCATTTTCGGAACCTAAATTGGAGGTACCTACCATATATAAGGCCTATGTAAGGGCTATGTAGGGGAATATCCCCACAAAATATGGCCTTATACGGCACAGTACCTCCATTTTAGGATCCTGAAATTCCCATTGAATCCCTCCACCATTCACGGCTGCAACATGCTGCAACACCAGCCTTGGCGAAATTCTCTGGAGGCGTCGTATATTTGAGCCCTGCCGTGGACATGCACAGCTCACGTGCTTCAGAGCCTGCGATCTCCTGGTTTATTTTCATGCTTAGACAGACTATCTACCAGCTTTGTCTACTCTGGAAATACATGTTTTTCCACTTATAACAAGGAAAAACAATATATCCACATAATACTACCTTTGTTGTAGCTTAAATCACCATGTTTGACGACTAGACAAACTCCCATTTAAATGCCATTAAACCATGTTTTTCATGGTCAAATCTTTATGAAATAACTGGGATTTCTGGTCGATATATCTATAGTTAAGGATAGTTAAGGGGGGTTATAAACCAACAGACACCAGGGTGTTCACATGGGGGGCACCAAATACAAAATACAACATATTGTGAAATATGATCAGGATATGTGTCTATCTGGTTGGTGGTGCAATAACCATCTTGAAAAATATGAGTTCGTCAATGGGAAGGATGACATCCCATATATGAAATGGAAAATAAAAGCCATGTTCCAAACCACCAACCAGCTATGTTATTCTATACCTGTTCCACCTGGCAGGCTCTTCGCCTGGGCATGGTGCTGCTAGGTTTGGCTGCAACAGCACGGCCAACGCCGATGCCACGCGCATCACCATGGCTCTCGAGCTGACGCTTCGGGCGCTTCTAACACGTCGTCCCGGTGAGAGCTGAGGCTTTAAAAAGGTCCACGGAAGCAGGGATATAAAATATAATAAATATGTGCATATATATATATATATATTTATTTATTTTTTTATACATGAAATTATAGCTATAGAAAATGACCATTGTGATAATAAACAAAAAGCTATAGAAAACATGTGGTTAAAAAAAAAAACTCTATATAACCTCTGATAAACATACAAAAAACTGTAGAAAATCACCATTGTGATCAATCATTGAATTTAATGGTCCATGGTTCCAACTGTTGGTTTACTTGAGGGTAACCAAGAGCAATAGGGGAAAATACCCAGCAATCATGGGAGAATATGACATATCCAACAATAATGATATTCCCTTGTTTTTTGGGGTACAAAAAAAAAACTGTGAAGAAAAAATCATGTAGGTTTCCAACGGTGAAGATGGGGCTTATGATCTTCCCCATTGTACTCGCCAATTTTGGGGGACAACTAGGGATAACTAGCCCATTTTCAAACACACCCATAACCATGGGTGACGAAAATTGACTAAAACAAACCGGAGACGATTATACTGTTGAGCAAATGGAAACGATTGAAAATGAAGCTTAAATGGGTTCAAATGGCAAAAATCTGATCAAGAATGGGAGTTTGACCAAGTGATCACGTGTGATTCTGCTACCCTACTGGTACTCCGAACACGGGCAATGTGAACCCACGCCTTTGCTAGTCTGGCTATATCCATTGAGGGGGGTCCTTTGGGATTCCACTTTGTTTGGCTTAAGACTTAAGACTTCTGCTGACCCTTTCAGAAAACATTATTCATTCATCGTGTTCACCATTACAATAAACCCCTGTTCAGACACGTCCAATGTTTTAATGCTATTCTCGGCTATGTATCTCTGTGTGTGTGTCTGGCTGGCTGTCTGTATGCATGCAAGTCTGCATGTCTGCATGCATGCATGTCTGCATGTCTGCATGTCTGCATGCATGCATGCATGCATGCATGCATGGATGGATGGATGGATGGATGGATGGATGGATGGATGGATGGATGGATGTTATGTATGCATTCCTTTCAGCAGGGGCTCCGGACTCCGCACAGCCACCCGGCCTCTGGCCTAGCCATGCTGATGACACTGAGATACAGCTATATATATATATAGTTATATATTCATATAATTGTATAATGGAACTATACCACCGAAAACAGAGTGAATGGAAATCAAACAACCTCAAGCCTGGGGTTATGATGGGGGTTTTGACGTACCGGTCACCGAAAACAGATATGAAAATACGTATACTGGTTGGTGGTATACCGACCCTTCTGAAAAATATGAAAGTCAGTTGGGATGATGACATTCCCAATATATGGAAAAATAAAACATGTTCCAAAGCACCAACCAGTGTATAAATATATAATGAAATATATACAACCGAATAATTCACAGCAACAAAAAAGGTTTGTTGTTCAACGACAATGGATAAAGATCTGAACGTACGGTGGCAAAAGTGCATGCAAAGCAAAATCACAGGGATTCAACCAATGATAATGTCAACCCCGGATTAATAAACCATGGTTTATTAATTAGGGGGCTACTCCTCCAAGAGTCATTTCATCTGATACTTTTTTTATGGTAGCCTCCCAATTGAACAGCCGTAAACGGGGGTTATTAATCCAGGGTTGGCATTATATATATATAATATGGATACATACATATCTCTCTATTATTATTATACTTGATTATCTATCATTATTATAATTCTATATAAGTATATAGTATATAATAATATCAAAATAATATACCCTCTGGTTATTTAACATAGCCATGGAAAATCACCATGTTTATAGATGGTTTACCTTTCTTAAAAATGGTGGATCTTTCCATGGCAAACTGTTAGTCATAACCAGAGGGTAAGGTTTATTGAACACAAAAAAATCCCGGTTGAATCACCCACAATGCGCACAAGACACAGCCCCTTTGGGGAACATCCCCAAGCATCCCCCTGGAAGCCTAAGCCCCAAAATTGCAGAATACATTCCCTAATCCCTTCCTTTCACCAAGATAGTTGGATGTGGGTCAAAATGGAAGACCTAGAAAAACCACAGATGTTAGTCTGGTTTAGTATTAACCATCCAATTATTGGGGTACCTAATTTTGACCCATACCCAGTTAAATAATAATTGCCAAACTACATCTGAGGTCGTCAAATTTATAAGTTTGGCTCAGACATTTCCCATTATCAAATGAGCAGTATCAAAACCCTGCCAGAAAGCAACCCAAGCATGGTCTGTCTCCACGGAGAGATTACTAGCCATAGTAGCTCACGGATTGTGATAATCCCCACTATTCATGTCATGTAGTACTGTAGCATCCAAAATAAATAATCAACCAACCATTGTTTATCAAGTTCCCGTCTTCTTGATAGTTGAAAGCCCAATGATTGACGCTTAAATCTCATGAAAGTCCCAAGTTTTCATGGTCAAATCCCTGAAGAAATCACTGATCAAGTAGGGGACGTCTACTGCTCAGCTGGGAAACCGAACCTGGCGAGGCTGCCGGGACAGCACAATCAAAGCTGTCAAGCCAAAGACTGCAGGTAGTCACTGGCGGGACCCAGGTATTCAGTTCATCTAACTCAGACTCAGATCTAATGGGGGTTACGAGTTGAAAATTACTATCCAGCTCGGGAGTGAAGATAGTAGTTTCAACCACAACATCAAAAATCATCAGTAATCATCAAATATCCCCCTGGAATCCACAGAAATTTGAGCCAAATCTCAAACTTCCCAGTGATCAGCTGCGGAGTTTCCATGGGAAACCCAGTGATCTGCGGACCTTTTCGCGGCGAATTGGTGCCAACCACGGCGCCATGCCGGGCCCCGTGTTTCAGGACGGCCGATTTCACCATCCCGACGCAACGAGTTCGCCATGGCACGGTGGTGACCGGCGGAGCCGAGCGCGACCGAAAGGGGCCCGAGGGCGTCGATTTCAATGGGATTTAACCAAGAAAAATGGCTGGTTGGTGGTGATTAATGGTGGTTAATGATGGTGATTAATGGTGGTTAATGGTGATTAGTGGTGATTCATGGTGATTAATAATGGTTAACGATGGTTGATGGTGATTAATGGTGATTAATGGTGATTAATGATGGTTAATGGTGATTAATAACGGTTAATGATGGTTAATGATGATTAATGGTGATTAATGATGGTCAATAATGGTGATTAATGATGGTCAATGATGGTGATTGATGGTGATTAATGGTGATTAATGGTGATTAATGATGGTTAATGATGGTGATTAATGATGGTCAATGATGGTGATTGATGGTGATTAATGGTGATTAATGGTGATTAATGATGGTTAATGATGGTGATTAATGGTGATTAATGGTGATTAATGGTGATTAATAATGCTTAATGATGGTGATTAATGGTGATGAATGATGATTTTTACTTACCGCCTGGTAATTTGTTATATAACGAACTGGAAAATCACCATGCTATTTTCATGGAAAATTCACGAACTAAATGGTGATTTTCCAGTGCATGATGTTAAATTACCAGAGGGTACTGTAACTAATAAACATAGTGATTGAATGGGGTTACAATGGGGATGTATAGCTGATACAACGGATACTATACATATCTATACATAATGATACATGACAATATGATAGTGATTCGATGTCTCTGAAAATGGGCTATCTCCGGTATCTCCCCATTTCGCCATAAGTGGCTATTTTTTTCTGCAATCAGGATCAAAAAAAGAAGCGATGTACCCTGGGGATGAAGTAAATTACAGTCCCAAGTCGGAAAGTCGGAAGCGACTAAAACTCATTGTACTCGATATTTTTGGTGAGTACATGCCGACATGTGATGAAACATCTGAATGTCAGTTATTAACTGGCATTTTAAAGATGGTATAAAGGCTTACAGATGTTTCATACATCTTAGTGATGTTATATAGAGATGTGACATACATCTTTATATAATATCTCTTTAAAATGCCAGTTAATACCATGCATGCTTGGCTTACCTCCTCTTCGTACCATCACAAGTGGTACCGGAATGAATCCTCCAACCATACTTTGGAAAGGGCACAGGAAAACTCTCGACCTTCGCTGGAAGAAGAAAGCCGGTCCATCGTCTGCCTTTGGAAAATAACGAGACTCTATTTCAGTATTTCCCAGGTTTTAGGCTTCCTGAACTGGTTGGTGGTTTTAACCATGTTGAAAAATATTAGTCAATGGGAAGGATTATCCCATATATTATGGAAAATATAAAATGTTTGAAACCACCAACCAGTGAAAGTTGGTTCACAACAATTTTCCCAAAAGGTGACCGAAGGGTTCACAAATCCTGGAGATCCACCAGTTCGAGCCGTTGCCGTTCCAACGAAACGGGATGATAAAAGAACATGTCGTTGCCACGTATTTAGACAGGTTTTTTTACCCGCATCTTTTAGTAACAGTATCACCCCAGTATCCAAATTGTCTGGTTTCAACAATAGATATTTAATGATATTTAAATCGACCCTCCTAAGCTCTCAATAGCTCCTCCCACCATCGCAGTCGGTGTGAAACGCGAAACTTGGGACAAAAAAACACGACGGCTGAGTCCTGACCCCCGGGGAAATGTTGATCCCCGAATTGGAACAGACACTTTACAGGAATCCCCACGGTTTTCCGTAAACCAATCCAGTGAATAAAAAACCCCTCTTCAAAGTGCTTGGTCTTTTTTAATATCTTAAAATAGGATACCGTATATTCCATCCACTATGGGAACATCATCATTCTGCCTATTGAAACGGCAGAAAGGCGCCGCTACGCCATGCTACGCCGCATCTTCACTGGGCGGCCTGACATGGTGGGAGCTGGGGGGCCATTTGTCATCTGGGCTGGTAGGTGAGAGTACATTATTTCTGTATTATTACAGGATGGTGCCCCCCAGTTATAAGTTGGTTTATAAACCCCAGTAACTATAGTTATATCTGCCATAAACCATAGTTATGGGACTTATAAACCGACTTAGCTAACTATGGGGTACCACCTTGTACCATACCTTGAGAATCTTGAGAATGTGGGAAGAAGTCAAAACGTTGGTACCGGCCGTGTTTTCCTTCACGAATCAACGAGAATCAGCTACGAATCAACTAGGCAGTCTACCAATCTACGTCGTAGGCAACCCCAAAAAAGATAGAAAAGTTGATGGAAACCTGGAAAATATGCTGAAAGCATCATCTATAGCATTCTGGAAACACTCTTCTATCTTTTTGGGATTAGGTATACAAAAATGTACATGATATATCAATCGTCCAACCTCTCTCCTGGGTGGATGAGTCCGTCATCCCAAAAACATACCAAGCATATTGATCATTGGGTTCTTGGGATCCAATTAAAAAACCACTTGTTACATAGCTATGGAAGCCATGGCCCATTTAGTTAATGATGATTTATGATGATTGACCTAGCTATTAAATGGTGATTTGCCTAGTTACAAAATGGTGATTGTCCAGTTCGCTACGTTTTTCAGAACCAGAGGGTTGAATCTATGGAACTTGGGGCTGAATTTGGCTGAATCATCAGCCAGTTCGTCATGGGAATCATGGGAAGTCTCGCCCCATCGCAATTCCGGCCTTTCTCCGGAACCGCTCCTGTCGGACACAGTGAGCTGGAGAAAGGCTGTCAACAACCAGCTATCACTGGCAGATTTCCTGCTTCAAATATAGAGGCTCCCTGTTGATTTTCCCTTAAACCAATCGAATCATTAGTATGATCCAACTATATCAACAGTCAACTAATGATCCAATTTAAATGTGATAAGTATGAAAAACCAATCAACTTACCCTCTGGTAATTTAACGTAGCTATGGAAAATCACCATTTTTAATGGGAAAATCCACTATTAATGGCCATTTTCAATATCAATAGCTACGTTAAATTACCAGAGGGTAATCAACTGATCAATCTTTTTTCTCAATGCCACTATCAGTTGACTCACCGCCAGGACTACCGGAGCTGATTCAAGAGTGAACCACTCCAAAGCTGTGCAAATCCCCGTATCACCATTCATGATACGTTGGTTTATGCGCACGGTTAACTATATACATGATATTTATATATATTATGTATATTATATGTATATTGTATGTATATTATATGTATATCTCTGTGTGTGTGAGTATGTCTGAAAACGGTATATCCCAAAAACGCTATGATAATAGTGGGAAAATGATGATTTATCATGGGAATTCGGGGTGTTCCCCGAAATTCTCAGACAAACCCATTTTGATATTACCCTCTGGTAAACGTTTACCTAGCGAACTGGAACATCACCATGCTATTTTCATGGGTAAATCCACTGTTTCTATGGGCATTTTCAATATAGCTTTTCGTATGCTTACCAGGCCGGGTAGTAGATGTTAGTTACATCCAAACCCATGAAACCATCAGATTCGGGACTGAGAGCCACACTCATCATCAAGACCTCATGGAAAAATCCACAAAAAGCCACCCGGTTTGTACAGGGTGACCCTGGTTTGTTCATCAAAGCTGCATTCAATTCAATCACTTCACCACGTTTAGTGGCGATCGGCATATGGCTGGTTAAATCGCCGGTAGCTGGTAAATGGCTGGTCGCCTTTTTCAATAGCTGGTAGTCACTGATGTTCATCCCAAAAGGAAATCCATAGGTTTTGACATTTTGACCCAACACAATTTGTAAACCAGGGAAGTAAAGAATCTCCAAGAATCCTACTTCTTGGAAAGTTCATGGCAAAAGTCTATCAAAGCAATGTGTTAAACCCTTCGCCCCTGAAGCAAGCCACGCTTGAAAAGTGAGAAAAAAAACAAATGTCAGCTTTTTGGATCGATTCTCCAGTGAGACATTGAACTCCAACCGGAGCACACCGAGTTTCCGTCTCCGCGACAGGAAACGGGGAATATCCGGGAATCAATTGATCAATTCACAGGGCACTGGGTACCTCTATTTCACTGGATTGTCAAACTGGTTGGTGGTATGCCTACCCCTCTGAAAAATATGAGTTTGTCAGTCGGGATGATTATTCCCAATATATGGAAAAATAAAGTTCATGATCCAAAGCACCAACCAGTAAAAAGTGTAGGTACCAAGAATGACTAGAATGACTAGAGTCTGGAATCCCCATGGGCAGTTTTGACCCACCGTGGTCTGCAAATGCTTCGGGGGCCGGACCCTCCTCGGGATACTCTCCAGGAGCCTCAGTTGTCCGCGAAACAGTCTGCAGAGAAGTCTGCCACAGCATTAACTATAGTAAGGGCTGCATGTTTTTTTTTTGTTTTTTCCCCGTTTTTTTTTTGGGTTTTTTCCCCGTTTTTTGGGGTTTGATGGTTTTCATTGGTGTAATGGTAGCGATAACAGTAGTGATAATAACAATAGCACCATAATCATTCATAGTCATTATATAATTATATATAATTCCAGCATTCCAGACCAAGACCAAGCAGATCCAAGCAGCGTATTGTTCGTATTGCTCATACTGCTGCTCCTAAAGAGGGATCAGGCGAGGAGGGCAAGTCCCATCGAAGTGTGTTACCTGTATAACCAACACGAATGGTGATATCACTCAACCATGGAATTGAATCAAACCAGACAACTGGAGGTTTCTTAACTTCAGACACCTGTGTTTAGTCTTTTGAGCTCAAGCAACCACCATTTCTTTGAAGTTTCAATAAGACTGGTCATTAGTCAAACCAATTCCATGAGTCAAGTGGAATGACAACCAGAACTCGACAACATCTCTGGAATTCGTAAGTTCTTTCTTTGGAACCGAGTCCATTGATTCCTGGAAAGCCCTCCGTACGAATGTTGCAACTTAACATCTGGAATCCTCCCAAAGAAATAAAATAACAACAACATCGGGGTGCCAATTCAGTATGTGCCAGTCATGTGCAACAGTCATCCATTGGAAATTGCCACAAAGATACAACCACCAGAAATTCCCAACAGATAAAAATGTGGGAGCACAAAGAGTCCAGCTTTCCCAAGCAGCAGACCTCATCAGGATCACCCTGGCCAAGGTAAAAAAATGTTAAATTCCCTCAATTGTTGGAATGCTTCCAATATGTTATGTGTATAAATAATTCTAAATACATAAATGGCTATACAATGCTATACATATATATATACGTATATGTGTGAAAAGGTATGAATATATTGGTACGTATCATACCGTTGTATATGGCTTGTGATAAAACAGCATGAAACTACATGGATGCATTTAAATGGATGTCTGCTTGATTATATATATATAAGACATCATGATCTGCAGGGTATCTGCTATCTCCATAGGATGTCTGCTGGATCTCAAATCACTAGGCGCTGGCTGCAAAAGCCCAGACACACAGGTGGATCAGCCGTTGCCACGCGAAGAGCTAACATCTGTGATAGTCCAGCTTCCAGTTCAACAAATGGTGCTTAAGCTTGCAAATAATTTTGACCGCATTTCAGCAAAGATGTGCCTATCAACCAAAACATGTATATATATAATATGTGTACATAGTTACACGTCTTTAAACATACATGGGTATACACATAAATATTGTTTACAGCCATGTTGAAACAGCAGTAGCCACTTCACATCTCATTTCTCTCTCGAACAATCTGCCACGCCAAAAACTACAACGAGAAGCTGGACGAATACAAAGAGAAAATTGTATCAGCCACTTGTTATCGTTTTGGGACGTCAATGCTATCGCTTTGCTTTCTGATACCCCGGTAGAAATTGCGAAACGAGCAACAAGTCTGGCCTCGGGGGAAGTAAGATTGCGGGAGGAAATCAATTTTGGCTCATGTCTGGATGTCCTGAAAAAAAAACGGTAAATTTACCATGCAACAACACGCTGAATTCTACCAACAAGGTGGCAAATTGGCCATGATTTGATTTGTCAACAACTTATAACAGTTATCCTCTGGTTATTTAACATAGCCATGGAAACTGGCCCATAGAAATAGATGGTTTACCGTTCTTAAAAATGGTGGTTCTTTCCATGACAAACTGTTAGTCATAACCAGATGGTAACTGAACTATAGTTAACTATTGGTAAGTTAACTGAACTATACTTAAATATTAACAATTTTCATGGCACCCTTTATCAATCACCTTGGTGATCCATGTTATGTCGTCAGCGGCAGCCATGATTTGCCCTTAAAAAGTCCAAAGATTTTTTCTGGTTGGTAGCGGGATTCCCCGTTGGATGATTGTTTTTTAACACTCGAAACTTTTCAGTCGCTCTGCGGTGCGGTGCGCCGAAAAAAACAAAACCGGCCTCGGCCTGAGAGTATTCCTCTTCGAGCTCTTGCCTAAGCGCCGGATGGAACTGATAGGAACTGATGGGAACTGATGGGAACTCCCATGGGAAATCCCATTCCTCCCATTAGTTACACCCCCGGGAAGATGGTTTTGGGTCATCTTCTAGGCCCAGGGCAGATTTTTGGGAACCGCAGATTTTTTAGGGAACAAACCGTGGATAATACCATCCAATGAAAGGGAGAATCAACTAGTTGATCCATTTTAGGCCATACCAAGATGATTGGTTGGTGGTTGAGCCATCTCCATTTCGGCGGGTGATATCCCCAATGTTTTTTCGCAACGTGCTTTGTTCAAAAATGCGAAAAGGTTGAGCCGCCCAGATCCTGAGCCATCAAGAAATAGAAAGAGATGGCACCTGAATTTGGATATTAATGTATTGGAATCATATTGGATATTGATTGTTGCAAATTGGATAGTCAATATCCCAATACACCCCAATACACCCAAATTGGATATTCAAGAATTTGTAATCATACCAGAATCATGTTTTGAAGTATTCGAAATCCGAGCAGCAGCATACACCATGGTTTGGTTTCAAAGCCCTTGGCCTAGCGCGTAGAATCCCTTAATCCCCCTAACTAGATCATGTATATATAATATATAATATACAAAAAAATATACTGTAACTTTAAATAAACAAATAAACAAATAAGTAAACAAATACATTATACATGTAATATCTACGTGTATATATATATCATGGTGTACTTTCATGTACTGGCTCACAGGCTCCCAAGTCCCTCACCGCGCTGAATTTAATGATCCAGATGCATCTTGGTCAGATCCAGCTTGGGAACTGATGCTGGCCTGTGATGGGCAACACGTGAAAAAAATGACCATCACAAAGGATAGAAAAGTGTTTCCAGATTTTCCAGGATGTTGGAGACTATTTCGCTTTTCTATCTGTTTGAGTCTTGTTTATGCTTGTTACAGAATAGGCATTCACGGGAGCATCTAAGCTCCGAAAAATTGCCAAATCAGGAAATGGTTGTGTCCGAAAATAAGGTACATATGTATATACATATATATATGTTTATACATATGTATATATATATATGTATATATATGTATATATGTATGTATGTATGTCTGTCTGTCTGTCTCTGTCTGTCTCTGTCTGTCTCTGTCTGTCTCTGTCTGTCTCTGTCTGTCTCTGTCTGTCTCTGTCTGTCTCTGTCTGTCTCTGTCTGTCTCTGTCTGTCTCTGTCTGTCTCTGTCTGTCTCTGTCTGTCTCTGTCTGTCTCTGTCTGTCTCTGTCTGTCTCTGTCTGTCTCTGTCTGTCTCTGTCTGTCTCTGTCTGTCTCTGTCTGTCTCTGTCTGTCTCTGTCTGTCTGTCTGCTGTCTGTCTGTCTGTCTGTCTGTCTGTCTGCCTGCCTGCCTGCCTGCCTGCCTGCCTGTATGTATGTATGTATGTATATATCCCATTATATGACCCCATTAAATCGCCAAAGACAAAAGCGCCGGAACCTCAAGACCCGTCGCTCAGGACGTTGTGGAAGGATGCCTGCGGGGATGCCGTCGCTGGGTGTCAGCGGTTCCTTGGGGGCCAGGGGTGAGGTTTTACAGGTGATTAATGGTGATTAATGGTGATCAATGGTGATTAATGGTGGTTAATAATGGTTAATGATGGTTAATGATGGTGATTAATGATGATTTCACTAACCCTCTGGTAAATATACAAAAAGCTATTGAAAATGGCCATAGAAATAGTGGATTTGCCCATTCAAAATGGTGATTTTCCAGTTCGCTATGTTAGTTTACCAGAGGGTATAACCATTTTTGATGGGTTTTTTATGGGGCTAATGGCGATTTATAATGGCAAATGGCTAGTGGTTAAAGATGGTTCATAATGGCAAGGGTGATAACCTCCATATGTTGGGATATAGGGGTCCCTACAACTATGGCTATATAACATTATATAACCACTTAGTGACCCAAGTAAGTGAGATATATCCACGTGGGAGTACCCTCTGGCAATCAAAACTCTGCATACTTCAAGTAAAAAAACATAGGGACTTGACTACACACCGTGTACACTTGGGGGTTTACTACTCCACAGTTTGAAACTGCAACAAGACATACGGAGAAAAATCTCCAGTCGCTACACCTGGGAAATCTCCGTGATTTGTCGGACGTAACATCTGCATTCTACATCAATTACTAAATATTGGCTGTAATATTCCAATATTTGCGGTTTATACATCTATATATATATATATATATGTTCCATTCTTTCAGACATTTATGTATATATTTCCATAACTCTATATATATATATATATGATATTGTTACTCCAACAAATTATATCCTGTGTATGTATATACCCTCTGGTAATTTAACATAGCTATTGAAAATGGCCATTTATAGCTGAACCCATACAAAAGGGTGATTTTCGATTGTTATGTTAGTTTACCAGAGGGTAAGTGAAATCATCATTAATCACCATTAATCACCATCATTAACCATCATTAACCATTATTAATCACCATTGATCACCATTAATCACCATTAATCACCATAAACTCCTGGAAATCACCACAGCACTGACCAGTGCCCCCTTTTGGACACTCAGAGATTTGCTGCGCGGGCGATGTGACGAACTGCCACCTTGAATGCGAGGCCCCAAGCAGCTGGAAATAGGGAATGGACCGGAATCAACAATACAATAAGCATACAGTAGACTATTTGTACATACTACACTAAACTTATATAAGCATATATATATACATATATACATACTTGTCTATATATATATATAGTTGTAGATATATATATATACTTATATATACATACTTATATATACATATACTATATATACACATCTATATGTATATGTATATGTATATATATATGTGTATGTATAAGTGTGTATATATGTATATATATATGTGTGTGTGTATGTGTAAGTGTGTATATATATATGTATAAGTGTATATATATATAAGTGTGAATATATATGTATAAATATATATATATATCAGTATATATTTAAGTATATATATAAGTATAAGTATATATATATGTATATATATATATAAGTATACATATATATATAAGTATATATATGTAAGTATAGATATAAGTATGTATTTAAGTATATATATATAAGTATATGTAAGTATATATATAAGTATATATATAAGTATATATATAAGTATATATATAAATATATATATATAAGTATCTATATAAGTATATATATAAGTATATATATATAAGTATATATATAAGTATATATAAGTATATAAATATAAGTATATATATGTATATATGCTCTATATATATACACACATAAACATATATTTATACTTATATAGTGATAAACTTATACATATATCAATTTATATATATATTATGTGAATCTATGTGATATATTTACACACTTATTTTTGTATATAACGTGTATATATATATATACCTACTGTGTATATATATATATGTATACATCTATTTAGGCTGCCTTACTTCCTTCATGCATGCACTCCGTCCCGTTTGTTGATGCAAACGAATTTTCTTGTGATGCATTCTTTTCTTGATACAGATGATTCCGCAAATAGAGTACCATATCCACAAATTTTGATAAGTTATCATTTATCATCACTTTCCCCATTGTACATTGAAATGTCCATAAAATTCTGGTGAATCCGCCATGTTTAGACCCACCCAATTATCCCAAGTATCATTGGTGATACACCCATTAAATCCTCCACTGTCAGACACCTCAAAAAAGCCAAAGTCATGGGATGATTCGCGAGTCCCTGCGAGGCCCCACACTGCCATCCGGCCGGAGGCTCACATGTGCCGTGGCGCAGTTTGGAGTGAAGAAGACCACCTGGTGCTTCAGCAACAATAGGGATCATCATCAAAGATTCCATCTCTAGGGTTGAACATACAAAATCTTTGGAACCACCAGTTTACAAGGTCTTTTGCAGTTTTGCATACTAGATATGTTTCAGTACAAGAATGCCACCATCCAAGTTTGGAGAAAGCACAAGTTCGGATGCTTCTCACAGCCGTGGGGAATAAACCAATCATGGACGATGAGTCCAAATAGCAGTAGGACCTGCGGAATCTGCATGAAATCTTGTTTCAAGAGAACCAATGATCAAAAATTGGGGCCTACATGGGAGTACCCCAGTCCTGATAGTCTAAGCTGGGCTGGAAATCTCCCAGCTCAACCCATAATGTGAAAAAATCATCTGATTTCCTGTAAAATAGGAGTTAAGGAGTTGTTCCAGCCTGTCATGTTACCCACAGGGTAACCAACTTTGACCCATGACATCGCCGCTACGCCGTGCCACTCGTCGCTCCATGACATTCTCATTCTCCAGATCTCCCTCTGGGTCATCCACCTCGCCGGCGTCATGATGGTCATGATTTCACTGTCCCAGTTGATATCTTGCTTCCAAAGGGAGCTGATTCGGGATTTCATCATACCTCCTGAGACATCCGGGACACATTTCGAGATCCGTCAGAGGTTGAAAATCTAGACACAGCCGAAATCAAGAGCAACATGTCGACCTTCCAAATGCGTAGCATCAGTTGTCAAATTGTGTTTAGAGGAAACTTTTGAATCGTGTTTCAATGTATGGTCCCTATGGTTCCTCTCCCTACGCGAAGGCTACATATGCATACATATTAACTATACATCTTTAAGACGTCCGAGGAACGATTCCAAGAAGTGCTTTCAGAAGCAAATCGATCAAATGGCCATGGATGACCAGCACGGCCCATGAATTTTGCTGTTCCTGGCCACGATCTGAAGAGCCCCAGGGCAGATTCAAAGAAACCAATGGCTTCTATTTAATGCAAGTGTTCATGGTCAAGTATGGATTGTTTCTAATGATATCCTAAATTTTTGGTTGGTCAGAAGTTAAAACCATTTTTTTCTGGGGTCCCTATCTTTTTTTGTTGGTTAAAAGTTAAAACACATTAAAACCCAGCCATGGCATTCCTCCTCTCCCCGCCTCCCGCAAACTTTGGAGCCAAGAAAGGAGTTGCTGACACCGCTGCCGCGCCGCAGCATCGGTCTCCCAACCGCCCTGGTACCAGCCTGGTGGCTGGGGATCAAAAGTGAAAATTTCAGGAGATCAGCAATCAGATATGGAAGGATCAACAATCAAACATAGAAAAATCGTGAAAAATCACCGGTCAGAAAAAAAGCCAGATCAGCAAAATAAATACATATCAACCAGTGTAACTGTGATATTGCTTGGTGTTCTTTGCCACGCGCCCGGAAGAATGTCCACTGACCCAGCTGTACGGGCGAAGGAAGAAGGATGCGGTCCAGAACCAGCTCAAAGGACTGAAGCCCGTACAAGATGGCTTTCAACGAAATCTTGGCCAAAACGTGGTATTTCCAAACTTTGGAACCTGAAGTTGACTGATGACTCTATTCTCTATCTTGATGCTGGAAACTGCACCTCGGTGGGAAGGTCCAGGTAGACGGCTGATGTCAAAGTCAGGGAAGTCGCGTTCCTGGCGTTTGGGTCAGTGTCAAGCGGCTGGAGGCTCTGCTGCTATCCGAAAATCTATCCGGCTATGAATCTAAGCTGGAATTTGAAACTACCCTCTTTATCATACTTTATCGCATGTTGAACAGAAAAGAATCTACACATCTCTACATCCAGCTTAGGTTATCCCATTTTTCACTGGGGAGAGCATCCATGGCTATTACAGTAACCAATCGCTACACCACAAATAGATACATATGGGATGCACGTCTCGCCCTACCCTTTGGCCCTTGATATCACCCGGGGCTCAACAAACAGCGCTGTGGCCCAGTTCTTTGATGCCACTCTGCAGGATTGATCTACAAATGGAATATAATATAATATCATATAATACCATATATATATATATATCAAATGGACATGTCCCCATCTTAAAGATTTGAGTTTTTGTTAATGGAAAGAACTGGTCTGGAGAATTTCCTCTGCCCCAATGACGGCGACATCTAAAGACATCTAAAGACACACTATCGGGAAAGGCCTTTTGTGACCTAGTCAATGGCGGATCTGCAGAGGGGATTCAATGGTATCCATAAATATATGTATATATATAATACACACACATGCTACCATGGTACAATATCATCCCGGTTGTTCTTGGTCCCATCTTCTCATTTATATGGCAAATTTGCAAGCCGCTGATCTGCATGGTAGCTAGAAATCCTTTGCTTATCATGTGTGTTGAATAAAATACTGAGTCGTTGAGACATTGAAAACTCCGCCTTCAATGCTTTCAGTCCCCTGTATAAAATACTGCAGTATAACTGTTTGACGTTCCCCATCAATCGGTGTTTGTTTCCTGATATATATATATATACAATTGATTAAAGACGTCAAACGCTTTCACATTTCCTCACCACGTGGGTCTACGTCAAAATTGGGTATCCGAACATTAGATGGTTTCATACCTAAAATTCATCCAACCTGTGGTTTTTGGGAATCTTCATAGTTGACTCATACCCGAGAAAACATATCTATTCTTGGATAAAATACACATTTCTGTGCTGGGTATGACACATTCCCTTCACACCAAGGCTTCACCAGAGGTAGAGCCACCCCTAAAACCTCAGCAGTTCACCGGGCCTTACACCAATAAATAGTTGACCAATCTTTGATACCTTGGACACCCTGCAACACAGTGCGTATATACTTTATGTATGTATATATATATATATACACACACATAGTAGCTGGTTAGTATAACACTAGTAAATTCCAACCATGTAGCAGTCTGTATACATATATACATATATATATATATACATTTAACTATGCCATTAACTATGCCGAAATATCCGAAACATTCCTAAACTAATAAACTCTCCTCGCGCCCTGAAACGCCCGCCGGCCCTTTTATGCGCCCAGCGTCCATGTCCGAGGGGCTCAAGCACGCCCCGGGCCCGTGCCGCTGTCCTTCCGACTCCACGTAGACGCCACCGACCTCTACAAACTCACCAGTTTTAGATGTGAAATTTAAAGATTTTTGAAGTATAATTGACTAATTGCTTTGGCCTCTTTCTGTGTTAGGGGCCATAGCTACCCAGGATCTATTTATAATCCTTTTTTTTCCGCAACAAAAACGGAAGTTGTTTCAACCATGGTTGATATAACTGGCCTTTTCCAGTGGCGTTTTCAGCCCCACATAGCCCCATCACTGCCATTGATTTCGCCTCGTAAAGCAAGGGATGTACCACGACCTTGGACTTTAATGCGTTGGCCAATGGTGCCGCAGTTTGTAGCCTTGGCGGCTGCACAGGGGGCGAGAAGCAGTCTTTGGCAAACCTGAAGTTGTAAAAAGCAATGCTGCGGAGAATGATGAAGACCTTTCTTGAGTGTATATATATATATATACTTATATATATTATATAGGCTGTCTGTATATATAGTAGACTGACTCTAGAATACTATATGACTATATATATAGAGAGAGAGAGCGAGAGAGAGGGAGAACTCTTTCTATAGATATTATGTGTATATAAGATGAAGCTTCAAGAGGTGAACAAAATGGAAACTTTGAGTTCAGCTCGAAAATCACGAGTACCTTCAAAAAATGGGAATTGAAACCTATAATTTCCCAAAAAAGATAGACTCGCTTCAATTTATACCATGATTTGACTGTGGAATCTTCCAAAATAAAATAGTAAACTGTGATTAATATAGTAAATCTATCTAAAATTACTTTTGATCCATTTAATAGATCCCCATTTTCAATCTTTGGGATCTTCGAAAAATTCCCTGTTCTCTCCTTGCGAATCTTTCGCTCGGGCGCGTGCGCAGGAATGGCGACACGAAGATCTTCACTGAGGATGGAAGCCTTGGAATCCCCAGCACGGTCAGCATCGGTCACGACTTCGTTTGGAGCATCTGGATGAGGTGATTTCACCAATCAAATGATTGGGATTTAACCATCAACTTATATAATGGCATTATTCATGGGATTATTCATGGTAATTTCACCCATCAAAGTGGGAAACCTCTGGTAATGACTGTTACATAGCTGTTGAAAATAGCCATAGGAATAGTTGATTTACCCACTAATAGCATGGTGATGTTCCATAGCTATGTTAATCAAATGATTGGGATTTAACCATCAACTTAATGGCATTCAGAAGGGATTATTCATGGGACTTGATGATAGTTACTTTCTGGTCATTTGTTACAGTTCGCTGCTATTGAAGCCATGGCGTATAGAAATAGTTGATTTACCCACTAAAAATGGTGATTTTCCAGTTCGCTATGTTAGTTTACCAGAGGGTAATGGCTTTTCAATCGGTTTTATGACGCTGCTAATATGCTTTTGAGTCGTGTGAATGGGTCGAAATTTGATCATAACATGATTCTTGAATTGCATTTCCCAAGAACCTGGCAAAAGCCAGGGCGCATATGTCAAAGGTGTTGCTGAACGGAAAATCACAATCTTTTTTAGAACGGTAAATCAACTATTTCTATGTGCCATGGCTTCAATAGCGAACTGTAACAAATGACCAGAGGGTAACTATCATCAAGTCCCATGAATAATCCCTTCTGAATGCCATGAGGTTGATGGTTATATCCTAATCATATGATTGAAAAACCATTACAATTGTGGGATTTTTGTGGGGATTCCCAGCTCATGGAATGTGAGCATCCTCCTGAAAAGTGTTCTGGAGAGTTCCATCCCCTATCAACCAACGATCCTTGATCAAATATCTCCAAAATGTTGGATGGTAAAAAACACCGAAAATTTTGACAAAGTTGACTCCCAATCAACAAAAAAACAAGTTGAACATAGTTAATGTATTTTTGATGTTTGAATCCTAATTGTTGGTGGTTAAAAGCCCCATAAAATGCCCCAGTCGAAGCAGCAGCTTTCACTTCAGCCTGGTGGCATTTGCTGGCAGCTGGCCGCCAAATGCTCTGCTTCCCGAAGTCCTTCCGCTACAAAGAACTTGCGACAATATCTTGCAGATTATCAATATTAATAAGTAAATGGTGTATGTGTTTGCCTTATATCTACTTTGCATGTATCTTATATGAATAGATGGATAGGGAAAAACAATGAAAAACATGCCCATGTGTACAATCCATGCTATGCACACTTGGTGGTTCACCCCATGAATCGTAAGTGGCTAAGTCCACCTTACTGTAATTCACTGATCTTTTAGGGTTCAGTGAACTACTTGGGGTGAACTAACCCACAAACGCGATGAACACAATTCCTGGGGCGAACCACCAAGTAGTACCCTCTGGTAATTTAACGTAGCTATTGAAAATGGAACATATTTTCCCAACCGTACTCTGCGCCGACCAGTCCGGACGGACTCAATGCAGGGCGTTGGCGCAATCAAGGAATCAGGTGAGCTTGCTTAAAAAGATCTACCCATGGCAGCTGCATACACACAATTATCATCAGTATGTTCGTCAAAATTATGATATCCGAGAACTTGCTCGTAGACAAACCTTTTCGTGTGATGCAGCCAGTTTTGCCTCGGTTTTCCGATTCGTTTTTTTCCATAGTCAACTCTTGAAGCAGAATGCGGTAAGAAAGACACTTGTCTCATGGCGTCGTCGTTGCTACTTCTGAGGATGTGTCCAAGTAGTTTGGCTCGTCTGTTCATGTGATACTCACTAAACCGAGTTATCTTTCTGTTATCACCGCGAGTCGGAAATGCAACCGAGGTTGCTTCATCGAATATTTTATGATTTGTGTAACGGCGATCTGCAAAACTCGATGGTCTTTGAAGAATCTTTCTCAAGCTTCTCATTTGGAAAGCGTCTAACGATTTACTCAAGGCCTGCGTCAGATGAATGGTTTCCAACCCATATAAAAGCTTACTCCGAATTATGGCGTCAAAAATAATCAATTTCCACTTCTGTACTTGCCCGTGTAGCTTTCCAATAAGAATCTAACTTAAACCAGGTTCTTCTGACATCGGACATCTTATTGAATACTTCGTGCTTGATATTTTACAGTCCTATTGATTTCGTTTCCAAGATACATGGCCTCAAACTCCTTGCCTAAAGGCGTACCATCTCCAAAGTGATGCAAAAGTCATTGTTCATCGCAATTGCAACACACTTACTTTTGTTGAGTGAGAGGCCATATCCTTTTGAAATTTGCTCTGTATATCGCAGCAACTCATTTAAACCTCTGTTGCTACGGGAGAAGAGGACAGTGTCATCAGCGTAATACACCATGTCGAACTCCGCCCCTGGGATTCGGTTGTTTATGACATGCGCAGAAACAGCTTGTTGTATGTCGCAATCAATACAAGTCATGACAAGAACAAATAGAAAAGGTGATAGTGGGCAGCCTTGGCGAATCCCAGAGGATTGAACCTTCCTGTCAGAACATCCAAAATTATCTTTAACAAAGAACTGGGGGGTTCTATAACAATCGGCGATGACATCTGTGTAGTGCGAATTGAAACCCAGTCGGTGCAGAGCGATAATAAGTTTGTCATGCTGAATCTTATCAAATGCTTTTCCCAATCAAGAAACGCAATGCTCAGGTTGGCCCCCTTAATTTCAGAATAGTCCTGTATACGTCTAAGCACATAGATCGCATGCGATGTGGATCTGTTAGGTCTGAAACCGTACTGGGTTTTCGAAAGTAAAGTCTCAGTATCCCCACTGGCAGCCATGAGAAACGTGAGGGGCCCCTCTCCATACATTTTCTTGAAATTTGAAACGCAATAGCATGTCCGCAACTGCTGTCACCGCTGCAGCAGGAAACTTTTTGCAAACCCGATTCTCTGGCTTTGGTGGCCACAGCAGGCCTCGGGCCAACAAACATAGCCCTGAACATGGCTTGGGATTATGCGAACACCATCAAAACAATTTCCAAAAGTGTTTTTTTTGCTGCGTGCGTCATGGAAAAACACCGGGCTTATGTCATGGGAATTCATGGGAAAACGAGATATCGTACAAGATCACATACAAGATATATTGGGAATGCTATTTGCGAGGTTGTTGACATTTTTGCGCAAAGCCGTCAAGCCTAGGCAACGGGCAAAAACATTGTAAAAACCAATGTTTCTGCCCAACAAAAACGACAAAAACCATCCCCCAATGGTTGGAGTATGATCTTCAGATATTTTCAGTTTCATGTGCAATTCATTTAAGAGGCTTCAACCCTGCCGAATCTTTATCCCTTATTAAGATGAATTGATGTTACTACCCGAATCAACATATTTGCCAGAGGAGATGCCCGGATTTTATCCCTTATTGAGATAAGTTGTTCTTACTACCCCAAACAACATATGTCCCAGAGAGGGTGCCGGGCGTTTATCCCTTTTTACGATAAGTTGATGTTACTACCCCAATCAACAAATTTGCCAGAGAGGGTTTTTGAGATAAGTTGATGTTACTACCCCAATCAACATATTTGCCTGTACATACACCAAATAAAAAGCTCATAATTATTATAGGTGTATATTATATGCATTTTCAAGGACCATTACATATCTATATCTATTATATAATTCTATACGTCTGATGACTGGGTTAACCCATTCTATCTGGCCATAAGGGGGATCTATCTATATAATTCTATATCATGACGATTGGTATATCATCGGTAGATCTCCCATCTGCCTGTGTGCCAAGCGCTGCATGGCTTCCACCGCACAGCTGTACCGTTCCAAGGCCAGCTCCAGGCCGTGGCGCAGTGAGAGGGCGAGAGGTTTTAAAAAAGGCTGGTGCCGGATTTTTATTCCTTAATCAGATGAGCGAACTGTGCCATGTTGGGTGTGGAATTTGAAAACAAAAAATCTTGCAAACTTTAGGACTTTCTGCTGCTACCGGACAAGGCATGAGTACCTGTCTAATTACTAAGTGTATATATGCATATCAAACATCACCATATATCCATACATGGTCGCTTCAGGCCAGAAACAAACCAATAAGCAAGTGCATCAGGTTGAGATCCATGAGCGTGCCCCGCCTGTACAGTATACCCCATGGCATAGTAGTTCACTGCAAACCTGCGGCAGTTGATCATTCCATGGGAAGCAAAAAACAACTAGACGAAGCTGAAATCTGTAGCGAAACACATGGAATGTACCTAAAAGATTTAGAGAATTCTCTCCTTACTGTCCTGCAATGAGATATTCTTAGATATCTGGTATGCCTGCATAGATTCATGGTGGCTTTGGAATGGTTTGGAAGACCTTCTCACGGTGTCATGAGTCACAATTGAGTTCTCAATCTGAACCGAAAAAAATCCCAAGATTGATTTGTCATTGTATGAGTCAGAATTGAATGCTAATGGTGTCTTGTGAGCAACCCTTGTCACTCCCAAGGCATCCACAGAATCTGACTTTGCAGCTTCCAACGTTCAAGGGCTGGCCGCCCAAGGCGAAACATCTGGCCTCAAGTTTCCCAGCACCCATGGCGTACCAGCACGCCAGCGAAGAGCACCTCACTTCACACAAACGCTGCAAGTCACAGAGGCGATGTTTGGAGCTATACTTGGGGGATCTTGGGGGTAAAGCTCGAGTCAGGCACTTTCAAGTTCCGAATCGCATCCCTTACGTGCCGTGGTTATGATCTTTGTTATTGTGTGTGTGTGTTTTGTTAGGTGAATTTTTCAATAAAAATTCGACATCTTTCAAAATTGCTGGAGGTCTTGTTTCTTTCTCATCAGCTTCTGCCCCCAGTCTGCTGAATTTGAAATTGCAGGGCTGCCCCTGACCCAGAAGTCATGCCAGACAGCAGTTCTCTTCTACACAAAATGTAGTTCCGATACCGTCTTGAAACATATGAACACTCACCTAAACAATTTGCTTTAAACTTGAAGGCAATAAAATATACTATATATATATATAGATACATTATATATCTGTATAATCTCTAAAATTCACAGAGAACCATGTCTGGACGGCAAGAAAAAACATATTGCACCACTTAAGCTGGTGCCAGATTTGCCCCTGCAGGGTTTGCCCAAAAAGCTTTGCTTCATGTGCGCTCGTACCGAGCGCACTGCAGGGTTTGCCCAAAAAGCTTTGCTACATTCAGACCTCAATCGTCAACTTCAATGGGGAGGGCCTTCGGTGCTTCCTTGTTCACAATGCCCAGGAAACGCCGGAATGCCTTCGAGCCATCCTTCCTGTTCGGCGCAATCTCCTTGAATTTCTTCCAAACTGCTGTGCTTTGCTGGTCGTGGGTCAGCTTCTGCGAGCACTTCTCATGGCAGAATTGGTATGCAAAGTACAGAGGCGCTCTGCATTGGTATGCAAAAACGTTAAAACAAATGGCATGTAATGGCTTGTAATGATGGCGTGTGATGGCGTCATCATGCCCGGGATTGTCGAGGTATTGCCTCGCTTCGTCCGAGGAACGGTGAGGCACGACTAGCTGCAGGACCAGTGACTCCAGTTGTGGAAGCCGCTGCCGTATCGGCAGATTGCCTTGGTTGAGCATGATTGTTAATGGTTGCGAACAGGTTCCAAATATATAGTTTGACAAACATGTGATAACATGTAGAACACATGCGGTTTCCAATGGAATATTATGATTTGGCTTGAATTGGGAGGGGCTCTGGAAGCACTAGTTTCTCATGATGATCGATGTGACCCTTGTTTTTTCCTGCGCCGTTCCGCTTATTATATCAAGCATCATCTCAAAAAGATTCTATCTAGTTTTTGGAGGACCCCCTACCTCGTAACCAAGCTAAGGATAAAATCTGAGCATTTCTCTGCAAATCCTAATCAATCCTACCTAACGCCCATGACTACTTTTCATCATCCCAAAGGAATGCAGTTGTTCAATGTTGTTCATATATCCAGCAAAGACTGAAGAAAACGTGTAACACATTGTGCGCAAGATGGCAGATGATGGCAAATGGCGTTATCCAAGGCTCTGCGGGCCGCCGCCAGTTGACGCAGCTGGTGCGGCTGGAGGTGAAGTCGGATGCATCTCTTCATCGACCCTGATGAAGTCCGGACATGTCTATACATGTCTGGGTAACACTTGATTTCATGGTTGATGCATACTCAAATTGTTGTGGTATATATGATATTTCAAATACCCTTCATAGACCCGATAAAATATGTAACCATATCTTCCTTCGTAACCTTAGCAGGACCAAAACGCAGAACGCAAAAAGTGCGTTCCGGAACACGCGTTCCGAACGCAGGGGGGTTGATAGTTGCTTTAAACCCTTCAGAACCCTGCCGATCCTTTTTTTGCCCCCCGGAAAAAGAATTCGCTAATTACATCACGAAGGTGTTTTTAACAATTTCCTGGTGGCTTCATCCACCATTTGAGCCTGTAGGAGCTCTCAATCCTTTTTTTTTGGCCAAAAAAAGGTTTCAGACCCAACCTCATTTGTGAGAAAGAAGTCTCACCTAAAGCCATCGGAAAGACGCCTCGAAAGTGCACAGTTAAACTGGGATCCAATGTCTCATATACTCGGAGGGTTGAGTCATGCTTGGATGGTTGGATAATAAGCCAGAAGCCAGACCAACCTGGAAGCCTTGCTGAAGTGTCATGATGGGTGAATTTGATGAACCATGGGTTCTTGGAAAAAAGGATCCGTCAGAACGCCGTTCCGGAACGCAAGTTTTTAAAACGCGCGTTCCGCACGCCAGAGCGTACCGAAGGAACATGCTAAGTTCGTAACTTCATTTGGGCTAAGTCAAAAATACCAACTGTTTTAGGATGGGCCATCGCCCATGGTCTCATCACCCTCTCAATCAACATTGCTGAGAATAAACCTTCCCAAGCTGTTCCAAACAAGCTGTTTGGTCGCCGTCGAAGATACTGATTCGGATGACGATGTCCGTACCCATGTTGGTGTGTTTGGTTGCGGCCTCTGCCAGGCTGCATCGTGTGGCTGATGCTTGATTTCATGGTTGACGCATACCTTACGGAATATTAGATGTCAAATTCATTGTCAATTTCACCCAATAGACCCACCATGACCCACCCCCCACCCCCTAGACAAGACGTATCCAACGTAACATGAAGTGTGTGTGTGTGTGTGCAACGAAGTAGAGAAGACGTATCCAACGTAACATGAAGTGTGTGCAACGAAGTAGAGAAGACGTATCCAAGGTAACATGAAGTGTGTGCAACGAAGTAGAAAAAAGGATCAGAACGAAGGTCGTGAAGGACGAAGAAGAAGGACGTTAATAACCCCACCCCACTCCCCCACCCCCCTCCCCACCACGAAATAATCCAAAAGCAAAAAAACGCAAAAACGCTGGGCCGGCTTTCGGGCCGTAAGCAAATACTAAGTAATTTGACAGGAATTGGTGTTGTCTCTAGGGGCTGTAATTTCTCATCATATTCGAAATGCATGATATTGCATGACCCTGGTTTCATGAGTCCCGAACAGCTAGGAACCGGGTTCTAGGTGAATACCAGGTGCTTTCTATCCAAAACCTCCTCGGCTGGAAAAAGATTCAGCTGGAAAAGGAACAGGCGCTATAGCTTCTGCAAAACTTCTGGGTATTGAAAAATCATGAAAGATGTTGAAGCAAATACCAAGGCATACCGAGGACCGAAGCAACTTGATCGTCATTCCCAAAGTAACCGCCCCGCTTCTTCCAAGGAACGGTGTGATGCCACGAGTTGCATCTCCAGTGACTCCAGCAGCGGAAGCAGCGGCTGCCGTATCGGCAGTGGACCTTGATTGATTTTGACTTCGAATGCTTTGAATGGTTCCAATACTGTTTGACATATAGTTTTGAAGAGATTCTGTTGCTGCTTCCCGCTTCTGCAACACTTCTGGGTATGGTTGCAAGATGTTGTTGAAACAAGCACCGAGGCATAGCGAAACCAAGCAAGTTGATCGTCAGTCACTCAGTCGCAAATCGTAAAACAGATGCCATACAATGGCAAAAGAGATAGCGTCATCATGGCCAGGATATGCCATGTTTTTTCAAGTATCACCCTGCTTCTTCCAAGGAACGGTGCGATGCCACCAGTTGAATCTCCCGAGGCTCCAGCAGTGAAAGCAGCTGCTGCCGTATCGGCAGTGGTATCGGCAGTGGACCTTGATTGATTTTGTCTTCGACTGGTTTCAAATATTTTCAAATGGTTTTAACCGGTTTCCCATATAGTTTGACATACATATGAAGAGATTCGGTTGCTCTACATTTCCGGCTTCTGCAACACTGCAACACTTCTGGGCATGGTTGCCAGATGTTGCTGAAACAAATATACCGAGTCATACCGAGGACCGAAACAAATTGATCGTCAGAAATTCCCAAAGTTCACAATAGTGAAACAAATGCCAGATGATAGCTGATGATGGCGTAATCATGGCCAGGATTGTTCAAGTATCACCCCGCTTCTTCCAAGGAACGGTGCGATGCCACCAGTTGAATCTCCAGTGGAAGCAGCTGCTGCTGCTGCCGTATCGGCAGTGAACCTTGATTAATTTTGCGCTTTTATTTTCCAAGTATTCCCGAACAATGTTACGATGTGCTACGGATTCTGATTCACACACAGCATGCCATGTATGAGCGACGACTTTATTTGGTATGCGATATGATGGCAGATATCACGGAGACCCCTTAGCTCATTATAGCTCATTTAAACATTTTTGAACTCGGCATCAAACTGCTTCCTGATGTGACCTTGTTTTCCTGCGCCGTTCCGCTTATTGTATCAAACATCATCTCAAAAAAAAAACTTACCTAGTTTTTGGGGGACTCCCTACCTCGTAACCAAGCTAAGGATAAAATCTGAGCATTTCTCTGCAAATCCTAATCAAATCCTACCTAACGCCCATGACTACTTTTCATCATCCCAAAGGAATGCAGTTGTTCAATGTTGTTCATATATCCAGCAAAGACTGAAGAAAACGTGTAACACATTGTGCGCAAGATGGCAGATGATGGCAAATGGCGTCATCCAAGGCTCTGCGCGGGCCGCCAGTTGATGCAGCTGGTGCGGCTGGAGGTGAAGTCGGATGCATCTCTTCATCGATCCTGGTGAAGTCCGGACATGTCTATACATGTCTGGGCAACACTTGCTTTCATGGTCGATGCATACTCAAATGTTGTGGTATATATGATATGTCAAATACCCCTCAAAGACCCGATAAAAAATGTAACCATATGTGGCTTCGTAACTTCATTTGGGCGAAGTCCAAGATACCAACTGTTTTAGGATGGACATCGCCCATGGTCTCATCACCCTCTCAATCAACATTGCTGAGAACAAACCTTCCCAAGCTATTCCAAACAAGCTGCTTGGTCGCCGTCGAAGATACTGATTCGGATGACGATGTCCGTACCCATGTTGGTGTGGTTGGTTGCGGCCTCTGCCCGGCTGCATCGTGTGGCTGATGCTTGATTTCATGGTTGATGCATATCTTACGGAATATTAGATGTCAAATTCATTGTCAATTTCACCCAATAGACCCACCATGACCCACCGATCAAATGCTTTCGGGCAGGCCATAGCCCATGGTCTCAACAAGCTGCCTGGTCGCCGAAGACGCTGATAGATCTTGCCTCCAAAACAGGTAATTTTAGGGAACGCCCCGCTTCATCCAAGAAACGGTGCGGGGCCACCAGATCCAGCGACTCCAGTCGTGAAAGAAGCTGCTGCTGCTGCATCGGCAGATTGCCTTGATGTATCTTTGCAAAAGGGGTACGGGAACCTGCAGCGCAAGAATGTCACAGAATGTCACAGATCTGTGGAAAGATTCCAATGACCTGTGATCTCCAGTCTGTCAACCGCGTTTTGGAAAAGCAGCAGCCTTTGATCTCCTCGATGAAGAAGCTTCAGCTTTTAGGTGCAACACTGATGCAACTGCAATTAACTGCATGTAGTTACCCTTCTTGTTGAATTACAAAACATCTGACAGCACGTATGCAAACCTTAACATAGTAACACCTGCTGTCTGTGGAAAGATTACAATGACCTGTGATCTCCAGTCTGTCAATCGAAACATGTTTTGTCCGGTCCAAGCAGTGGAGGTGGAGCAGCAGTCTCAGCTTTGGGTTCCAAACCGCTTTTTGGAAAGGCAGCAGCCTTTGATCTCCTCGATGAAAAAGCTTTAGCTTTTAGGTGCAACACTGAATAACACTGATGTAACTGCAATTAACTGCATGTAGTTATCCTTCTTGTTGAATTACATATAATCTGACAGCATGTATGCAAACCTTAACATAGTAAAACCTGCTATCTGTGAAAAGATTCCAATGATCTGTGATCTCCAGTCTGTCAATCGAAACATGTTTTGTCCGGGCCAAGCAGCGGAGGTGGAGCAGCAGTCTCAGCTTTGGTTTCCAAACCGCGTTTTGGAAAAGCAGCAGCCTTTGATCTCCACGATGAAATAGCTTTAGCCTTTAGGTGCAACACTGATGTAACTGCAATTAACTGCATGTAGCTGCCCTTCTTGTTGAATTACAAAAAATCTGACAGCATGTATGCAAACCTTAACAAAGTAAAACCTGCTACTATGAGATCCTCTTTGGGGAACATCAAGTAATGCGATATAGTGCTATTGTTATGTCGTTGGATTTACCGACTTGCTAAAACAATTACCTAGTTATTTCTGAGGCAAAAAATCCCAAAGCCCTAGGTATTGAGATGGCTGTCTCCAATCCCAAAGATGATAAATTTCCGTTCGAGACTAATAATAGCCATTCTGACATGCAACTGCCAGCTCAGTATCATAGAAACCAATAAGGGTATTTCAGTTAGACGGATTAGAACATATAAGATCTATTGGGCTTGAGATCGCTTCAGGCTGGCCATGTAACCTATAAGATAGTCCCAGGCATGCCGCGTAGATGTGATGCCACTGCGGTGGAGCTTTGACGGCCTTTTCAGTCCTAGGTGGATGTGATGGCAGCTTGTAGCCGGTGGCAGCCACAGAGACACTGGGCCACATCTGCTGATTGAGTTTTTTTATTGGTATGATTGATAAGGAAGTGTTTCAAAGCATTTCCTTGAGCCGCAACTTTTTTTAGGCGGCCCAAAGCGGTCTAGCACATCTGCACATTGACCTCTGAACAGACATGAAAATCATGCAAATTGGCTTCAATCCACATCTGACGCCGTTCTTTTTCTCGATATTGATTTGGCCGTACCGGCCCTGGATATGACACCTCTCGCCTGGGCGACCCGGAAGCGAACGAGGCAAGGTTCAAGGCTTCGTGCAACCTGCATCATGTCCATCCACGACTCGTCATCCAGAGACCTATGGTCCGCCAATGTGCTGTTGCACTGGCAAACCATGATGTTCAGCAAAACCGGATTCTCCACCACAACACGAGGGCAGAGGGGGTGATTCAAAACTTCCCTTGGAGAGCTGAATGGAACATCATACCTCAAGACATCGCAGCAGAACTTACGTGTATGAAAAAAACAATGGTTCCTAAAGGATCCCCCTGTGCTTTCTGGGGGTGAAGTTGTGCCAAGCGAACAGTTTACAAAACCAAGCTTTTCTATCCACGTGCATTGCGCAACCTCTGGCTAAAGAAAGGTATTCCGGGGCTGATGGATGAAACAATGGAATGTCCGATCACTACAAAATTTAAGGTTAAAGGTCAGACCTCAGCATCCCCCGGGAACCCCCTAGCAACATGTTTGAAGTCTTGCGTGTTGCGTCTTGCAAAAGCTAGGACGTCCAGCATCGAATCTGTGCTTTGTGATTTGTGACTGAAAGGAACTCTGAACATGGATTCTGTGAATTTGCGTGAAACTTTACTATTGGAGAAAAAATGGACTAAAGGACGGCGCAGATATTTTGAACTGCAATCATCAGAGCTAGGGCGAACAAAAACAATCTACGGGCACAACTTGAATTTCAATTGGTTGGTGTTGAAACCAAATCTGTCCCATTTTCGTTTTGACAGTCTTGCAAAAAAAGATCAAAAAAGTAGACTGTAGGTCTCTTTTCATCCCCCTTACAATTTCCACTACTAAAAGGGTGAGCATCGCTACAAGAAGAAGGCGTGCTGGGCTACAAAATTTAATTTAATCGATTTTCCAGAGCTAAATTCAAACAGCCAAAAGCCACTACAAGAAGCATTGCATGAGGGTGAACTACTACGTGCATGGCACACCTTTATTTTTTGAAGTCCGTTCGTGGCTCATACACATCCAAATCCAAAGTGGTACCCAGCACGTGTTCACCCTTGTAGTAGTGGAAATGGTAAGGGGGATCATAAAGGCAGAAAACAACGAAAACGAATTCAGTTTCCGTATCCCAATGTACAATAATGGTGACTAGTGTATGCTCATGTGCGACCTGTCAGATCCTTGTGGCAATCTACGCCGCAACATCGTCTTGTCATCCTTAGTCATGGGCACCTAGATGCGGGCTCCATTCATGTGGGCCCAAATCGTCATAGGTTGTAAAGCAGGCAGGTTTCAGTCTCAAATGAATAACAGCTGATCTAGCCAGCCAGCCACTGTTGTACCTTGCTCACACACAGAGGGGTGTGATTCTCTTATCTAGTAGAATTTAAAGCTGTCGGGGAAAAATATTAAAAAGCACACTGTATGTATAGTGTATATATATATAAATACAATACTACCATGTACTACCTTATACTACCTTCGTAGGCAATACCAACGGCCCGAGACTTCCGGAGAATGGCGCATGGGGTCACGACCAAAAGCACTTACAATTGGTGGTTTCAGTTGAGATACTTGTCGCGCATGGCAGAGGTAAATTCTTCAGGTACCGAGCGATTTCAGCGATGTTTGGATTCGACCACACGGGGAACTCTTCACCTACCTCCGCAGGAGGTATTTGCATAGCGAAACTGTGGCTGGGACTGTAACAGTCAGACATCTGGAAAAGCTGCGTAGCAAGTGCACCAAGAGCTGGCAAAGTCCAAGCAGCCAAGGCTTGAGGATCTTGCAGCAGTTTCTTCACCCCAGGCGGCAGATGGTGTGCATTGTGTCGAACCCGGAGTTTTTTCTTCAGGTCCATTCGTTCTTCCTGATCAGCATTATTCTGTGCTTGCAGCTGTAAAAGGATGTACCTTGTGATGTTACTTAGTTTCAATGAAACCAAATGTTCACATGGGATCTGGTCATCCAAAAGCGAAAAAAGATCGCAATTCCATGGGGCCCGCTATACTTGGATATGATGCGACAGAGATGTCTGACCCGAGTGCAGAGAATCAATGAAAATGATGACGCTGATGTTGGGATGTGGGCGCCCTTTTGTCAGCAAGGTGGCCCCCTATAGGTGACACTCGGTTTTTCAGCACACTATAATATATGCTTCTTATCAGCACTCGGCGAACGCTACCTGTGCATCCATACTTCAAGACTGCTTATCGCAAGAACCTACAGACTTCCTGAGAAAAAAGAATTCCTAGGAAGTGGTTGGAATTCACCGAAGCATCTTACGCTTCCCAAACAGTCAATCACAAATAAGATATCAGAAGGACAAACAAAAACGCTAGCCCAAACCTAGCTTTTTTTTAAAAGAAACGGCCCGCTGCACATAAATAATTGGAAATTTGGTGATTCGAGAATCTTTTTTTCACCACTTGTTCAAATCTTCTTGTGCTAGATTTTTGAATGGACTCCACATGCATCCAGGAATCTTCCAGCAAGCGATCCCACACTTGCACTGCAGCATCCAAAGCCTCCAAACACATTTCCTGGGCTGAAGGTGTGGCCTGAATCTTGCATGATTCACTGAAGGCTAGGCGAGCGATCGGAGCTTTGATCAACAGCCAAACCCACAACAAGTTGGGCGCCACATGCACCCAGTCCATGCACTGGAGCTGAAGGTCGTCGGGAATTGTCCACAGGCTGAACAAGTCTCCAAACCTGCCCCAGCAATCCAAATCCACAAATTGACTTGGCGGAGGCATGAGCCACTTCCATGCTGCTGGTCGTACTGACCGGTGTGCCATGAGCAAAATGCGTTAAATACGAAGACAACAAGATATGCTCACATTATGACCATAATACCATCATGTGTTTCTCTTCAGTGCACTTTGATGCCCTAGTATGAAGCCGTTA
The DNA here is from genome assembly GCA_947184155.2 of Cladocopium goreaui. Lineage (NCBI taxonomy): Eukaryota > Dinophyceae > Suessiales > Symbiodiniaceae > Cladocopium > Cladocopium goreaui. Next base: position 70,484 of record CAMXCT020000878.1, on the reverse strand, counting down.
TAGGTTTCCGCAAAAAAATCGATATATCATGATATATCTTAGACCACATTAAAATGCATTAGACCTCAGACCCTGGACTAGAATGTTTCGATCCATTGTTACTGTCAGTGGCTGTCAGTTTGTCGCCATTGATTGTTCTTTTCCTTGAGATCCGAATGGATCCAACATACTGCGAGATGGCTGCAGCACTCGGCAGACGCCCGAAACAAATTATGGGCAAATCAGAAATTCTGACGATGTGGGGTACCCCTTTATTGTAAGCCTTTATTCAACAAAGTTCGGCAAAGTTCGATTCCAAATAGTTGGGGGTCACTCCAACAGACAACCCGTTGCAACACTTTCCCCTGCGGATGATCTATCCAAGGATCTGTGCAGCTCCACCAGCACCAAATGAAGCTGCAGCAGGAGCGAAGGAAGCAGGTGACCCCGGTTGAGTATTGTTTCGACCGGATCCAGAAAACATGGTTACACATCCCGTCCTATCAATTAAATAACCAATATACGTACATTGAAATTTGGCTGGAACTGGAATCTGCTGGATCCGCATGGATCCGCTCTGCGAGGAGTAGCTTCTGCAAAACAGACTCGCACAGTTTTTGCAATAAAACTACTTTTCTTCGAGTGATCCCCACCATGGCACATATTAATACATATTATATAAATATAAACTGTCGCGAATATCTGAAAATACCTGAACCATATTCTGACATTCTTTATGACATTCTATCTGGCATTCTTTCTGGCACTCTATCTGGCATTCTATCTGGCATTCTGCCTGGCACTCTATCTGGCATTGGTTTCCTGCTGACATTCTTTCTGGCATTCTATCTGGCATTACCATTTGGCATTCTATCTGGCATTCTATCTGGCATTCTATCCGGCATTCTGTCTGGCATTCTATCTGACGAATTCTATCTGACATTCTTTCTGGCATCCAGCATTGCTCACTGCGATTGTGACCTGGCGGTTGGGGTCCGGCAGGGCCCATGGCGATCGAGAGCTGGCGACACTGGCGGTTGAGGTCTGCGATTGAGAGCTGGCGGCGGGGATCCAGTAGATTCCAGCAGTGCCCACATTGATTGAGAGCTGGCAGTTGAGGTCTGGCAGTGCCCACTGCGATCAGGAGCTGGAAAAGGAGCACGGCGAGGAGGAAGCATGGAGGACGGAGGAGGACGGAGAAGGGCTCTTAATTATATAAAATCTAACAACCCTCACCTGGCAGGCGGGGAAAACTTGACATGGTTCCGGGATGTTCCGGGCATGGTTGAAACATGTTTGACATAAGTACCGCGGCCACCCAAAAAATGATCGTCATTCGCTCAAAGAAATGAGTCCGACAATCGTCACCAACACAAAACAAAAACATTAAAAGCACATGTGAAATAAAATTCAAACTGTCAAGGACTGCCCCGCTATTCATGTATTGCCCCGCTTCATCCAAGGAACGGCGCGGCTCCACAAGCACCAACTGACGAGGACGAAGCTGCCATATCGGCAGGCGGCCTTAATTGAGTATTGCATGTATTGTTTCGACATGTTTCGAATGGTTTCCGAATGGTTTGAAACAATTGTGAACAGTTTCGAAGGTTTTATTCCTATCAAACACTCATCTGATCTCATCTGGCTGGGGTTGGAAACGGCCCTAGAAGCAATACCCTCGGAGCATGATCAGAAGAGTTCAAAAAATCATAATTCACTCAAAATACTATCCCTGTCCCACTTTGTCCAAGTGTCTGCGGCCCTGTCCAATTTGCAGGGTTTGTTGGCGCTCGCACCCTCAGCCAAGAAGTAAAATAGATAAGCATAATAGGCAAATCAATGTTTAATGATGTTGAAGACATTGAAAGATCCTGAAGGTCCCTGAAGGTTGAAATGAACAGCTACTGCAATATTTTACATGCAATGATGACAAAAGTGTGTGTGACTGTCTGTGCTAAATGTTTGAATTTTTTTACGCCTCCAAATATGATTGGAGATGATTGGAGTGCCGCCCAAGGAACACAGAAGCTGACCTTGCCTTCGGTTTGAACTGCGACTCTGTCGGGCGCCTTGGGATTGATTGCCCCATTGGAACAAGACGAGATGCAATCCAATGATAGCCACTGGGTTTGATGCTTGGGTTTGATACTTGAGTCAGGGTTTGATACTTGCTTTGAACAAGACGAGGCGCAATCCAATGCGGACCTCCCAGTCATACGCAGCTCGTCTCACGGGGTCCGTCAACACCTCCTTCGCCAGGTTCAGTTCTCCTGAAGTGGCGCCAATCCCTGATTATTGATCCCCGGTCAATGATACCCAGCGGCATTTACAAACCATTTTATAAAGAAAATAGGTGCTATAGAATGCATAACCAAGAGTGTTTTCTCTATAAAATGTAAAACCAAGGTTTTATATGAAATGACCCCTTTCTATCCATGAAATGACCCCTTATTCCACTATATAGTGTATGTGGAACCCTTATTTTCTAAGCATTCCTCATCAATATTTGAATCCTCTATGAACTTAGAAGCTAGGCATTAGACTCACCAAGCATGTGCCCCAAACAAAGATACAACCATCTTCCAGCATTTAGCCCTCTATTGACTGACCTTAAAAACGAACCAAAAACGCATTGCAGAGGGAGAAAGGCTAGGCATTCCATAGGCTCACACTCAGGGGGGTTGGTTATTGGCTACATGGATCCCAAGCTCACCCACTTACACGTGACATATTTCCAATTATTTGCACTTTAGCACCGAGCGTCTGGTCACTTCTGCAGCCTCTGGCGCTGCAGTCTTGTCGGGATGCCATTCAAGCAGCTGGCTTTTCCGCGCTTTGACCTCAGAAGGTCCATTACGTCCAATACTCAATACCTTTGTGGAAATCTCAAACCTAGCAATCAAGCGATATCAAGCGTATCATTGTAGACCCGTGCCTAATGAAGATATACCTTTTACCTCTCTTTTTTCCATCGACCTGTTCCTTCCTCCATCCAGAATCATTCAGCATCATTCATCCATCCATCCGCTTTTATGGCCGAGCGGCGATCTCCGCTCTTGTCGCCGTTTGCGGCACCATCAACAGCTTGTAGAACGCCACGGCTGCCAGCGAGGAACGGTTGGTGCTGTAGTTGAGCTGCTGCTGTTGCTGTTGCTGTTGCTGGTGTTGGTTTTGTTGTTGTTGCTGTTGTTGTTGTCGTCGTCGTCATCGTGTCATCGTGTCATCGTGTCCAGGTTCGCGACGCCACCAGTCGTGAAGGCCGCTGCCGTATTGGCAGATTGCCTTGATTGCGTATGGTTTTGGATGGTTTTCAATGGTTTCCAAAAGTCTGACATAGATATGAACGGATTCGACAGCTGTTTCGTGTTTTCATCGTGCCGGTCAGCCCCGAGGCCATCAGTTTCATCTCGACATTCATCATGCAACATGTTTCAATCCCTTTTCCAACATATGGAGGTTTCCTGAAATGGGGGTGCACCTGAATCATCCATGTTCAAAAGATATTCCATTATAAACCATACAGTTTTTTGGGGGTACCTCCATTTATGGAAACACCCATATCATATCTTTCCCAGTTGGATAGGGTCCCCGGTCCTGAACGGCGCTGGGAAAAGATCCGACACTTCCAAAGAGGTCCGCCTTGGCTCTTTTTGGCTGGGAGAAAATCGTGGCTTTCTGGGACCCCAAACAGAGAAAGACCCAATGGCTGAACTGATTAGTGGATTTTTCCTTCTTCAACACTCTTTAATGTACTTGAAACATCCCAAGCTGGGCTTACTATCTATCTGTAGATCCATCTCCCATCTCCAATCCACTGGGATGCAAGTGTCCAAGGGTTCATTGATGTTCATTGTACTGCGCTTGTTTGCGCACTTCTTCAAGCTCTTCTTCTTTTTCCTCCCACGCCAGTGCGGTTCGAACATGCTGTTTCTATAGCTTCTGCAGAATTTCAGAATTTCTGGGCGAAAAGAAATTGAAACAAATACCCAGGCCCCAAACAAATTTCAGCCCTCAGCCCTTCCGCAGTCCGACTGGGGACTCCACGGGTGGAGTCGCCCCGCCCAAAATCACCCCACCTTTTTGAGTCCCAACGGCCACGGAGCCGATGAATGTTCATCGGAAAACTTATGATTCTACATCTATTGAAAGTAGAATAGACCAAGGTTGGGGAGGAAGAAGTGTTGAAACACCAAACACACACATGTATATATATGTATAGTCTAGTGGCGCCTAATGTATTGACAGGGGGGCCTCCCCCCCCTCTGTTATTCATTCTTGGATGGTAGGGATGTCTCAGTGGCTGATTGCATCCTGGCCCTGATCATAACCATGTAGATTTTATAAAAACTGTTGAGTAGAGAAATCGGTCTGTAGTTGGAAGCTGCGTCCGTATCACCCTTTTTGAAAATGGGTACAACTCGGGCAGTGAACAATGCCGACGGCGCAGTTCTCGAATGCCACCAACTGTTGAATAAGTCTAAAAGTAGGCGCCGGTTGGCATTGTCCAACCATTTTATCAATTCCATGGTTATTCCATCAGGACCAGGCTGTTTGTTGGGCTTTGCCCCCTTGATGGCTGCACATATCTCGTGGATTGTGAAACTCTCTGCGCTTGCTTCATTGCTATATACAATTTGGTTGGTATTTGCAACGTGCTCTAAAGGGTCGCTATTGTCTCTGCTCGTTTGGCCAGAGGGATATGTCTGCCATCCATGTTTTTCATTTTGATGTAATTAGGAACAAATTTCTTCTTCAAACCTTTGACAGCTTTCCATAATCCCTTTTTACCGAGTCCTGAGGATTTTCATTGAATTGTTCAATCGAATGTTCGTGCTTAAAATGGACCATATAAATAGATGATTTACCTGTTAGAAATGATGGATCTTTCCATAGTTATGCTAGTTTACCAGAGGGTACTGACTTTGATCACCATCATTAACCATCATTAACCATCATTAACCATCATTAACCATTATTATTCATCATTAATCACCAACTCATCAACTTCCGATCGAAAAAAACTTCCTCTCCTCGTTGCGTCAGCCCTGGATCCGTGCTCCGCTCCCGCAGCCAGCGCTGCTCTGCCAACTTCCGCGTCGCAGAACCTGGGGCCTTCGCAGGGCGGACACCCGGCTATTCTGGCTTTGCTTTGGGTTTTATCCATGTTGTACATGTATATATATATATATATACTGTGTATATATATGTATATATGTACACATATTAGGTGATGTACCTCTGTGTATATATATATATATATACACATATTAGGTGATGTACCTGTATCTATATATACATACATACATACATACATACATTACATTACATTACATTACATTACATTACATTACATTACATACATACATGTGGTAATATTTCGTGTATTTGCTTATATATAATATGTTGTACATATTTGAATATGTATATACATATACATAGTTGTAAATATATAATACAATCATATGTATGCGATCTATGTATATATATATATCACAACATGAAGCCATGTTCTACAATATATATATATAACATAACTCTGCTGAAGAATTTCCCGTCATTCAATTCTGGGACTGGTTGGTGGCTGAGCCACCTGTTCCAAAAATATGAGCCAACTGAGGATCATCATCCCTCTTCAATCTTGGATTCAATATCGATATTGATATAATGTTTCTTGCGCTTATTGCACACACATATGTTCTTGAAAACGAAACATACCCTGCGGTATTCAAACGTGGCTAGCTGGAAACTCCCCCATTGAGTTTGTTGTTCTTCCCAGCTATAAACTCCGTTTAGCTCGGGGATTTCCCAGCCACGTTTGAAAAACCACGTTTGAAACCACCCACTCGGTGCCGCACCTCACCGGCCACTGGCCCAAATATCTCAGCCATCAATGGGTTGTTGCTACTCTCACCATGTCTCACCTGCACCGCCAGGGCGGGGAAAGCGGCCTCTGGAGAGGAAGAATTTGGATGAATTTGGAATGCTGTTGGACCTTGACAAACAAGTGGAATGTGGTTTCAATTCATCACATGTTCCTGTCAAAGCTCCTTTTTACTGGTGTAGATTCCACTGACCCCTCTTGTTGGAACGGCTCCGCCGGTGCTTCCACCCGCTCCATTCTGCCCGAAAAACGCGGTCCATGAACTGTGCTTCCCCCACCAGAAGGACGTGCAGTTCGCCCTTCTGCGCAAGTGCTGCACCAGCCATCGGAAAACACCGACGGCGCCGAGACTCGGTTGGGTTGATCCGGTTGATCCCATTAAGTGAGGTGGGAAATCCCACACGAAGTGACCAACATCTATACAAATCTCTGGTTTCCTGGTTCAAACCTTTAACCCATTGCCAGATCAGGATCAAAGAAATGAAGTTATTCTTCATGGATTCAAGTGCAATCATGTGCAATCCCTGGGAAAGCCTATGGGAAAGCCCATAAAGAAGCATTCTTTCGCTGCATAGCTTAGTTGTTGATGGAGGTATCCCAAGCGAGCTACACGTGATATCTCAAGTCAAAAGCTGCAAGCACTTCCTGCCGGACATCTGCAGTGTCTCATCCATACAGAAGCCATACAATAAAAACACCTTTCAAACTTTATCTATACCCTCTGGTAATCCAACGTTGCTGCGGAAACCACCTCTTGTTGATAGGTAAATCATCTACAAACGAGCAATTTTGCATGGCATTGCATGGCTATTTCTTAGATCCCCTACCCCGTAATCACCTCATCCCCTTGTTGGGCCACCAGCATTTCACAGGTTCTATGGTCAAAACATGGTGTATGTGTGGGATGGTCATCCATCCCAGGGAATCTATGGGTTGATGACCATCCCTCGACTTTACCCACGTTTTGATGGCACACATGTCCATCTCCCGCAGCACAACTTTGATCCACGAGACGAGTTTGATGCCGCCGGAAGTGATAGTGGCAGACAGTTTGGTCCACCGTCCCACCCAAATGAGCGAGCGGCACTTTGGAACATGGATGAGTCGCAACCAAACGGTAGTAGAAACATCTGGAAACATCATGAGTGAATAGCGCTTTTAAACATGCAAAAACATCTTCCAAAGCGACATCCCATCATCCAACCTTTTCAAAATGATCGTAATCTCAGCCATGCGGGAAAGGCCCCTCTTAGGTCACGTCTTGGACGTAGCCAGGAAGAAACATAGCCCAGCGGCACCAATTTTGGCAAGATCCAACCGTCACACGACTGCAGAAAACCTGGAAGATCACATTAAATCACCTATGAACTGCACGATACTCTGCTCAAATCTAGAAAAAAGCCCACCAAAATCACCAAACACCAGCTGAAGTCATCTAAAATCATCGAAATTCATCTGAAATCTTGGAAAAATGCCAGAAAAATATCAGCTAATCACCATAGCCATGAAAACTGGCTGAATCTCTGCCTGGTTTTCTCTCACAGAGCCACCTCCACAGCCACTTCCCATCGCACGGGCGAGTTGGTGTCAGAGGAGGCTTCGTATACCTGACCGATGTGTTCATCGCTCCCGGGAGATCATTGTGGGTTTCCATCAATGGGGGTACCCCAAGCTCGCTGGATGGGTTATTTCATGGAAAATCCCTATCTATAAATGGATGGTGACTGGGGGTACCCCCATTTCAGGAAACCTCCATATAAACAATGGAAATATCAACAATACTCATGGGGATATATGGGGATATATATATATATATAAACACTATGAATGGGGATATGGATGGTTAAGAACGGGAATACCATACCGGGTTGTGATCAATACTGGCAATTCATTGTGATAATACCCAATGGTTGGTGAGCACAATATGAATGGGGATATATAAACAATATAAACAACAACATGCATGGGGATATATGAATATGAACAATATTGAACAATATGACAGTTCAAGTGGCAAACATGGGCAGAGGTTGGAAAATCTTGAATGGGGATATATAATGATATATAAACCACAATTCAATTTGTATGTGTTGGTAACATTGGCAGTTGACAACAGGGATTTTGATTGGATTTCATCCAAGATGTGGTTGATTTAACCACCAAAACCGGGGACACCACACCGTGACACCAGCGGGTTCGTTCGCATCCCCGGTGATTGGTACCGCAGGCGAGATGACCGTGTCACCAGGGGTCCTGCTTATGGCTTACTTCATATCTCTGGTGCTAAAATGGCCTACAGTATGAACCAATTTGACAACATCCAGGTGAAGCCAAGTACAATACACATCAAAATCATGACGATTTCAGGCAACGCCACGTGGCATGCTGGAAAAACACACCGTAGTATTTATCACATTTGCTGCAAGGGTTGAACCCTTCGAGAGCCTGAAATGAAAAAAAAATGTCTGAAAAGTGGTTACCCTATATCATCTATGGCGTATCATCATGTTCTCATTGAATTGCCATCAAATAGTGCTAATATCTGCCGTATTGGACCCAATGTTTGACACAAACCCAACTTGAACATTGGATTGATTCTATTTGATTGCATAAATATATATATATATGAGAGAGAGAGAACCAAAAAAGGTAATTATATAAAAATAATTTACCATTAGGGGAATATCATATGTTGTTTAAATATCTTTTTGGGAGTACTGTGGAAAAAGGAAAATATCGAAAAGTCCCTTGTTGGATTTCTTTGACTTGGGGATCCCCAATGACTTGTGGGCATATCAATACCCTCATTTTTCTTGGTTAAATTCCACCATATTAACACCATATTGTACCTATATCATATCCGTTATAATATCCATTATCTCACCACATGTATGTTTTGTTTCAAACCATAAATGCTAATATCATATCCTTATCTTACCCCTGCTATGGGTTAGTAAAAACAAATCCCCAATATATTATATCCCAGTGTATTCCCATCATAATCACATCTTTATTGAAGTTCGACCATCTATATTCCCATATCTTCCCATATATCCAACATATCTTCCCATATCTTCCCATGTCTTCCCATGTCTTCCCATATATCCAACATATCCACCATGTTTGATGGGTCCCCTAAGACCAGCCAAAAAGACGGCCCAGAGAAAACGCTGTTTAAGCACCACTTCGGAGTGCTATATATACTATATGTAATCTATATATTGTATACTGTATATACTGTATGTATACTGTAGATACTGTATATACTGTATATACTGTATATACTGTAGATACTGTATATACTGTAGATACTGTATATACTGTATATACTGTATATACTGAACATGTCAATACATATTATACATGTGAATACTACATCTACTTTATAATTCATATATATGCACATATTGCATATACTATATTCTATATTCTGTATATACTCTGCACACTTATATATTTCTCTATTTTCTATATAACACACTATACATACAAAAAAATCTACATCTACCATACAACTATATACAATACATTATATATACTACATAATACAATATATAGATATATACTTATATTATATATACTAACCATACAACCATACAACCACTTCCCCTCCCTTGGAGCGCCTCTTCTCGCGGAACCTGAAGCTCCAGCGGTGAGAGCCAGGAGGCCGCAGAGGCGGTGGCACGACCTTTGGTGCCTGGCGGAATATAGAAACAGATAGAAGATCTATACATTACATGTATTTTTTACTTATATGCATATTGTATACATATTGTATACATATTGTATACATATTGTATACATATTGTATACATATTGTATACATATTGTATACATATTGTATACATACTGTATACATATTGTATACATATTGTATACATATTGTATACATATTGTATACATATATACAATATATCAGCAAATATATCTTGTGTATATAAACAACCTATATATATATATAGGTATATCTGTATATAATCTATGTCCCCATTGATCACTAAAATCAAAGCCACCGACTCGGCGAGAAGAATCCCGGCCTTTCCCGCTGCCTTTCACTTGCTCCAGCTGGAAGTAGGACAAGGCCTTGCAATGCTGGGGCGATCCAAATTCCCTTACGGTACCATAGGTACCAATTTGGAATTGGAGGATAAAACCATGGAAATACGGATCCAGAATCCAGAAAAGATCCAGGACTCCCCGCAAAATGATGATCTCTCAAAACTGGGGACCCCCAGGGCCCCAAAAACATGGGTTTCCGACGTTTTCCTTCATGGAGATGACCAATTTTGGGTGATTTTGAGGTGCCCTCTGAAGGAATAACTGAAACTTCTCGTCGTTCCTGCAGAAAATATCACTTTGACCCGGTGAAAGCCATGGTTTTTCCTTGCCTCAAAACCCTGTCAATGGCTATGTTTGTACCAACACCTATTTACAGCCACATATCCTACATGTCATGTGCCTTTCAAATGACAGCAGCATTTGACCACTTCTTGGGCTTGCATTGACCCTGCATTACGACATCATCCTCAGCAGGTCGCCAACGAATATGGTTTTTTCTCAAAACATCCACCGTTTCAACATCATCTTCCCCACCAAATGGATCTAAATGGGACAAACCCAAACATCATATTGGGCGAAATGTATCCCGTTACATCCTTGCAAATCTGCATTATTGATATGATGTTCGTTCTATCCCCCGAAAAACCTGGATAATTCAATACAAATTCACCGACCTGAAAAGTGCGGCCCATCTTTCATTCCGAAACGGCCCATGCCGGTGAGGTCGCAACACAAATCATCCAGATAAATTGGCTGATCATTGGTCATCCCCCAAAAGATAAAATCATAAAATTACTAGGGAATGCATAAATCATGTTAGATCATGTATCAAAAAAACGTGTAATCAAATTGCAGTAATACAGTAACTGAAGTAATACAGTAACAAACGGTTAGAATTTTTGTACGTGTATGTAAAAAGTATATATATCATGTGTTCTCACCATCCAATAATTCTGTGTCTTCACCATCCATTCATTCATTTCGGAGATAAAACAAACTATGATATATGTATAGGTGTATTGTCAATAGTAATACAGTAATTGCAAGATATTGCAAGAAATATCTATAACATTCAATAACTAAGAACTACTGTGGATGGAAGAAATCCTGCATCACCTTGGATGGTTGAAACCCTGTAAACAATAGGATAAACCATCTAACAACTGGTGCAGGATTTCGAAACCATCCACAGTAGTTTTCTTAAAGTTGGGGATGACAATAAAGCTTCACCATCTTCCAAACGCCTGCCGGAGCAAGGGCAGTTTCGACTTCCGACAGGGCTGGCCCACCGGCAATGCAGCAGGCCTGACCAAAATGGGGATTTCACCAATGTGGAAAACCAGCACTTTGATGAGGAATGAAGCAGCACTGACAGGATTTAAGATGAGAAATCAGGATTTTGAATCGGTTTTTCTTCGGATTTGACCTATGAGAATGTGATGAAAAATAGTCAGCCGTGGTCACCTTTGGGGAAGCTGCCGACTCTTCTACTCCCGGCTGGATGGTTTGGTATCCACCACTCGAATGTTTTTTGACAGACAAAATTGACATGCTAATTGCAGTCGAAAAAAAAACAATCTCCTCTAGGTTGAAAGCCCATCTCTATCCATCTTTGTTGATGTTGTTGTGTGGCTGTGCCTGAAAATGGGGCATTCCCCCACTTTATTCCGATTCTTCATGGGGAACATGAGTGGGGTGTACGGTAAACCCACATTCTTGGATTCTTGGACAGTCCCTGGTTTCAACAGAAAATGTGAGGTCATCTTCAAAAAGTGCACAAATTACAGTAGGAAAACAACTTATTGATGATACCAAATACTAATATCATCCAAGAAAAAAACACCAGATATTAGTACTCACTCATTAATGATATATGTGTATCACAACTTTAATCATACGGTTTTCATGATAGTGGGATGATATTTAACCATGTTTAATCATTATTAATCATTATTAATGTCAACCCTGGCTTGATAAACCCCTAGACTGTTTAATTGTGGGGGATACCATTTATGTATCTTGTGACTATTTGGAGGGTACCCCCACAATTAATAAACAATGGTTTATTAATCCGGAGTTAAATATTAGTCAGTTGGGATGATTCTTCCTAATATACGGAAAGTCATAAAATTCATGTTCCAAACCACCAACCAGATATAATATCAAACTATATAATGTTATATAACTATAATTATACTATAGTTGGTCAGATCTCCCATGATATCCCAATACATTATATATATACTAATACTATAACTAATTAACTATATATATATTAACTAATTAACTATATATATTAACTATATACTAATACTAATTACTATATTATCTCCCATGATATACTATATAATACTTATTAACTAATATTAATGATACTTCATGGCCCATGGCCATCACATGTCGCACATCGCCGCACCCGAAGATGCGGTGAAAGCGCAGGATCTGCAGCACGGAGGCAAAGGTCTCGGAGTCCTGGAAAGGCGTCGACTTTTTTGGGGGGATCTCATGGAAAAACATGTAGAATATGAAGGGAATATCTAGATATTCATAGATATTGAATGGTGTTTTTTTGGGGGGTCTCTATTAAAACACACACCCAGTGGATATGTGTTTTTTCCCTAAAATGGATGAAATGGATTCAAGATCTGGGCTTGTTTTGGAGGCCTCGAGGCCGGTTTCACCATTGGTGAAGCACCGGTTGCGGTTTCCGTGCGAAGAAAAGGCTTGGGATGAAAAAACCTGTTGACGGTCATAGGTTATATATGGTTATATAGTTTATCCAGAATGGTTAGCAACCAGCGGATGAACTGAGATGAATATGTGTTGCTGTTTTCATGGGTTGATTGCGAAAATGTGCGGGAAATCCTAACATGATTATCATGTGGTGTCATTTCATGTCACATCATGTCTTGTAATGTAACGTCTTGTCGGGTAAAGTCATGCAGGGTACTTGCATGTCATTGTGATGAAAGGTCACACAATGAATAGAGTTCTGTCGTGTCATATCATTTAAAACCAGGTAAAGTAAAGTCAATACCATGAAAATCACATGCAAGGTGGTGTCCCATAGTTAGCTAAGTTAGTTTATAACTCCAAAGACTATGGTTTATGGTAGATATATCTATACTTACTATGGTTATAAACCAACTTCACCACCTTGTGAAGTCTAAGGTCACAACTCGAAAGTCAACCAAGAGAAGCTAGTCGCAAGTCCCGTACAAGCCCCGCGGCCCTCTATGTAAAGCCCCTTTGCCAAGTAAACAAATAAACAGGACATGGCTTTGAAAATAGGGTAGCCTCATCCACAGATCATCATTCGTCCCCAAGATCAGTTGAGTTTCCCGGTTGAGTTTGCTGGTTTAGCTGGTGGATTTTCCCGCGGCAACATATGGCAACGATGGCACAAAGGATTGTTTTTTGTTCCCATCTTCCATTCATATCCCGGATATCCCATTCCATACCAAGGATTTAACCAGGATATCCCCATGGTTTCAATCCCGATTGGGCAAACATGTTTGGTTCGGTATGTGGAAAACCGAACTATATGTTTCCCCTTCGGAAGATGTGTAGAAATGATGGCTTCTTCACATCTCAAAAAAATGTGAAACCCTCTGGTAAACACTAACATAGCGAACTGGAAAATCACCTTTTTTAATGGGAAAATCAACTATTTCGACTGGGCCATTTTCAATAGCTATGTAAACGTTTGCCAGAGGGGCGTTTCCCCATTGGAGAAACTCACCAGCTTCATCCGTTCGCTCCTGGTCAATGCGAACTGCATGTCCCAGCTTTTCGCTCTCCTGCACAGTCCAATCTCCACCTGGCGATGAGGCTTTCAGAAGTCTATTTTGATAAGGAATGGCTTGTCATGGGTCACCCTCTGGTAAACAAACAAAAAGCTATTGAAAATGGTGATTTAGTTCGTGGATTTACCCATTCAAAATGGTGGATCTTTCCAGTTCGTTTTTTGTAAACGTTTACCAGGGGGTACAATATTTCACCAACTTGAACATGTCACCTGATATTTTCATATATTCTCACCTGGTGGATCCAGCTGATTCATGAATATTGTATGTTTACCAGAGGGTAATGCCAAGTTCGTATAAACCACCCCTCAGAAGGTCTAAATCCATGAGGCCAGGGGGGCTGAGGGTGTTCTTTTAGTGGGGGTGCACAAGCACATTATTTGGGGGGGACAACCCACCTGAAGGGGTACCTTTTATGAGTTTTTCAAATGCAATTGTTGAATAAGAAAGTAAAGGAACATACATGGTTTTTCAACCGGAAATTGTGGGATTTTCGTAGATTTTGGGGATTCTGTGGAATGAGTGTGAGTTTGCAAGCTGTGATGAGTGAATGATTTCATTTCAAAGTACTCTCACCACCAATAAACATAGGATTTTCCAGAAGGGTGTTGCTGAATAGAGGGTGACCACCCATGTTGAATAATGATTAATAGGCAGAGACCAACCCAAATTAGTATCAAGCCATGTTTTTCGGGGGATGTGGGTGGCAAGATTAATTCGGGGGCGCTTATCAATATTAACTTGACAGTGTATCAATTATATCCCATGTATATATTCACTACATATTTATTATGTATATTTAAAATATAGATACAACATGTGTATGTATATATATACACTACATACTGTAAATGTATTTACATATTACAGTGTGTATATATATATATACAACAGGTATATATATCCAACAGGTATATATATACATATATCTGCATTACATATCATGTATGTATATATATATATGTATGTATATATCGATATATCTTTGTATATGTATATATGTCAATATATATATATATACACACATACATACATACATTGATATATATATATATATAGCATATGTATAGTATATATTACATATTATTTTCTGGTAATATAATATAGTATATATACTGTAATATACTGTAATATATATATTCTGTAATATACATATATATGATATGTAATATATATATATATACACGGTAATATATATATATATGATATGTAATATATATATACTGTAATATATATATATATATGTATATGATATGACATGTTATATACATATATGATATGTAATATATATATATATATATGATATGTACTGCAATATATATATACTGTATGTTATATGTATATATATACATATATTATGTACTATACCATATTAATATATATATATATATCCAACACTCTGGCGGGTTTCTGGCAAATTCGAATATCTTCTAAGATTAGAACCGGATGGCAAAAATGGGAGGGAACCTCAGGTGCTTGGGGTAAGATTTGGCCAATCGGACTATCCCATTTCTGGTCGTACCGTACCCAGGAAATATACTCAGTATGTAAATGTATGTAATATATAATATATACCATGAAGTATTATAATTTACATTATATACCCATTACAGACATATACTGACATATGTATATATATATATATATCATTTACAATCCCCTAGCAATAGTCAGGCTTAGTGTCGTTTCGTATGCGGATCCCTCTCAACTGCTGAGCCATTGGTCGGGGGGTTGTCCGTTTGTCCCATTTATCCAACGGAACTGCCACGCCAAGAAGCCAAACCACCGTTCCAACATCGATCCTTTGCCTCAGAGTTCTGGCTTCGTGGGCTTCTCTCTGCAAAAAAACCACGGCCCAAAAATCTAACCATTAATCTAACCAAAAAAAACTCCAAGTATAACTCAGGGACATTAAGGAGGTGCATCTCTGTAACCAATCACATGGCTGCGACAGCACTTTCTCGCCCGTTGTGAGTAGCTTTTCCATAGCAAATATGCCACAAAAACCACACACGTCCGAACGTATTTGAAAAAGTCTCCGCGAATTATCATTGCTTGAAACATCCTCAACTATACATCGCAAGCTGTCGACTTAAATGGGCTCAGTTTGCTCAGCAATAATCTGCCTCGGCATCTGCGATAATTGATGGCTCAGCAAAATCTTCGGCCCATCGAAGCATTGAGTGCACAAAGAGACTTCGAATGCAGCGCCCTGGCTTCTGCGAGTTGTTCGCAGACACCCATGGATCATGAAACGGATGGCCTTCATCCTGAGGAAGGGACCAAGGTTGCAAAATTGCAAACACCGTTGTGGTGCTTCACCCGATCGAGAGAGCATCCTCGTTTAAAAAAACTGATCAACTTCCTATATAGGGATGGGAGATTTTTCGGAATTTTTCACATAGAACTTCTACATCCATGAGCGAACCATCTTGAAGCACCAACCGGTTATTCTGAATTCTGCGCATTGCTGCGGCAGCCTACTTCTTGGAAGTACTGCCGCGCATGTTGTCATCCACGGGGTCACTTTTCGTCAAAAGGATCCCGTGTGAATCCCGTCATCCACATTGTCATTGCCTTGGATTTGTTTTAGGGACCCAAACAAAAAATGTCTATGTACTATATATATGTATACACAGTATGTATATATATATATATGCATATCATATATATATATACATTTGTAATAATATCATATTATATACACACATTTGTGTATTGATAATCTAGACATCGTTCAAAAAATGACGTGTATGAATATATATATATACATATATATATATATGTACACGTAGATCAACTGTATCGATGTTTTCTCAGTATCCCCAATCCAGGTGTATTCACCCCAAAAGAAACAGCGACAAAAAACATCAAACACTGGTTGGTGGTTTCAACCCCTCTGAAAAATATGAAAGTCAGTTGGGATGATTATTCCCAATATGGAAAAATAAAAAATATTCCAAAGCACCAGTCAGAACATGTCAACAGGTGGCTTCGGAAAAAGTCAAACATCCAAAAAAAAAACACCAACCCATCCAGGTGGCTGCGGAAAGATACCACCTGGACCTCCACGTTTTCCTCCGCAGCTTCTTCAGCCTCGCCGCTTCCGACGGGGTTGGCAGCCTCACCGCTGCCGGTGGCCGTGGCGTTTTGTTGCTCCAGCGTGGGAAACCTCGGTCAGTGCCGTGGGTTAGTCCCAAAGGAATGAGAAGATGGGGTAATAACATTATGATGGTAAATGAATGATGGTAAATGATGGTAAATGATGATCAGTTATGATAAATTATGTAAGAGTTCTTGTAATGAGTTATCTCAACCAAAAAACGCAGTAGGCCGGTTCTGTGATATGAAGAATATAAATAGTAAAAAGATCTTTGGAGGTAACTTGCCCCCAAACAAATCGTGGACTCATGCGAAATGGGCATCTACTGTTCCCCATGAAGGGCACCACTAAATTTACCCGCAGCACATGCGCTACGCCCCACAGGTACTTCACGATATATATATATATATATACACACTTTCATATGGTATTTGCATGGTTTCTTTAGGGTTTCTTTAGGGTTCATGTTGGGTTAATTTAGGGTTGTTCCTAGGGTTTTGGTGGGTCTTCTTTAGGGTTTATGTAAAAGGGGCCGAAAACAGTTTTTGAAAATCAGCCGATTCCCCGCTCAGGGCCATGAACCACGTGAGGGACATCTAGATCATCCCAACATAGTGGAAGGCCACAAAGTACTGTAAAAGTCACCAAAAACGAGGTTCCCGACAATCATCCAAGAGTTTGGTCAAGCACAAGTGCTGGCCGTAAATTTACTCATAACTCGTCTATGTATGTATGTATGTATGTATGTATGTATGTATGTATGTATGGTATGGTATGGTATGGTATGGTACGGTATGGTACGGTAAGGAATGTCTGCTATGTCTGCTATCTCTGCTATGTCTGCTATGTCTGCTATGTCTGCTATGTCTGCTATGTCTGCTATGTCTGCTATGTCTGCTATGTCTGCGATGTCTGCTATGTCTGCTATGTCTGCTATGTGTGAGATGTGTGGCATGTATGGCATATGTGGCATGTGTAGCATGTGTGGCATGTGTGGCATGTGTGGCATGCCCGTAGTGTCTGTAATGTCTGTAATGTTTGTAATGCCTGTAATGTCTGTAATGTCTGTAATGTATGTAATGTATGCAATGTATGTAATGTATGTTATGCTTGCAATTAATGTATGTATGTATGTATGTATGTATGTATGTATGTATGTGTATGTATGTATGTGTATGTGTGTATGTGTGTATGTATGTATGTATGTATGTATGTATGTATGTATGTATGTATGTATGTATGTATGTATGTATGTATGTATGTATGTATGTATGTATGTATGTACTTATGTACTGTATGTATGTATGTATGTATGTATGTATGTATGTATGTATGTATGTATGTATGTATGTATGTATGTATGTATGTATGTATGTATGTATGTATGTATGTATGTATGTATGTATGTATGTATGTATGTATGTATGTATGTATGTATGTATGTAATGTAACGTAAATGTAATGTAATCTAAGGTTATATAACGTATGGATGTATGGATGTATGGTATGTATGGTATGTATGGATGTATGGATGTATGCATGTATGGATCTATGCATGTATGCATGTATGCAAGTATGCATGTCTGCATGTCTGCATGTATGGATGCATGCATGTATGCATGTATGCATGTATGCATGTATGCATGTCTGCATGTATGCATGTCTGCATGTATGTATGTATGTATGTATGCATGTCTGTATGTATGGTATGTAATGTATGTAATGTAATGTACTGTAATGTAATGTAATGTAAATGTATGTATGTATGTACGTATGGTACGTATGTATGTATGTATGTACGTAGGTATGTATGTATGTATGTATGTATGTGTGAATGTCTGTATGTATGTACGTATGTATGTATGTATGTATGTGTGTATGTATGTATGTATGTATGTATGTATGTATGTACGTATGGTACGTATGTATGTATGTATGTATGTATGTATGCATGTATGTATGCATGTATGTATGTATGTATGTATGTGTGAATGTCTGTATGTATGTACGTATGTATGTATGTATGTGTGTATGTATGTATGTATGTATGTATGCATGTTATGTATGTATGTATGTATGTATGTATGTATGTATGTATGTAGTGTATGTAGTGTATGTAGTGTATGTATGTATGTATGTATGTATGTATGTATGTATGTATGTATGTATGTATGTATGTATGTAATGTATGTAGTGTATGTATGTAATGTATGTAATGTATGTAAGGTACGTAATGTATGCAATGTATGTAATGTAATGTAACGTAACGTAACGTAATGTAATGTAATGTAAGGTTATATAACGTATGGATGTATGGATGTATGGATGTATGGTATGTATGGTATGTATGGATGTATGGATGTATGCATGTATGGATGTATGCATGTATGCATGTATGCAAGTATGCATGTCTGCATGTCTGCATGTATGGATGCATGCATGTATGCATGTATGTATGTATGTATGCATGTCTGTATGTATGCATGTCTGCATGTATGTATGTATGTATGTATGTATGCATGTCTGTATGTATGGTATGTAATGTATGTAATGTAATGTACTGTTATGTAATGTAATGTAAATGTATGTATGTATGTATGTACGTATGGTACGTATGTATGTATGTATGTATGTACGTAGGTATGTATGTAAGTAAGTAAGTATGTATGTATGTATGTATGGTTCATGTATGTATGCATGTATGTATGTATGTATGTTTGTATGTAATGTATGTATGTATGTATGTAATGTAATGTAATGTAATGTAATGTAATGTAATGTATGTATGTATGTATGTATGTGTGAATGTCTGTATGTATGTACGTATGTATGTATGTATGTGTGTATGTATGTATGTATGTATGTATGTATGTATGTATGTATGTATGTATGTATGTATGTATGTACGTATGGTACGTATGTATGTATGTCTGTATGTAAGTAAGTATGTATGTATGTATGTATGTATGTATGTATGTATGTATGTGTGTGTATGAAAGTGGGTGAAAGCCCTGAAGCTACCACAGCCCAAGCAGGACATCCTGGAGAAGAACTTGGAAAAGGTCAACGAATGGTGGCAAAACCAACCCGATGATGCTTCAAAAACTATCCAACGCGCAAGCGTGGCTATGGGTATCGACCCATGCAAGCACAAAGGGGCCTCCACAGATGAAGTCGTCCTCAAGGTCATGACTGTGGCGTTATTGATGCACTCCTGACTAGCAGCGTATTTGAAATCACCTGGCTCAAAAGCAGCCAACATTATGCGAACTTTGGCCGTGGCTCATTCCTGTATTCTTGTTCTTGCACTATTGACTCCATTCACGTTGTCCCCTTCTGTTGATGTCTTTTTTGCTTTTCGGATGCTCCAAACGGTACTGATGGGCCAATATGTGTTATTACATCCACGGGCCAATCCGAAACTCCAAGCCTTGCTCAAAGGCACTCCGATGCAGAGTATTTTCTTTTGCAGATCCTGGGATGACTTGTCAGTCGCCCTCCAATGTTTCAAGCACCCTCAGGCGGTGTATATTCGTTTTTGCCACATTGCTAATTTTCAACCCAAGTTTTATGTTGGTTCCACTTCTTCGTTTGTTTTGGACCGCGAACACTCTCGCTATCGGAAATTTCTGCAAGTGCAACAACATAAATTCGTGCTGGCCGAAGTTGCCTTACGGTTTTGGTGCAGATTTGACAATTTCTGGATGTGGTCTGTTTTCCCGATCTACACCAATAAATCCAACTTTTGGGCCTTGGAACAGGCCTTAATTCAATTGTGGCAACCTCGATTGAACACTCCGTTCATTTACCAGTTTTTCAATTGCCGAAAGGGACTCATTGCACGTACCAAATTTTCCGCCTCCCGACAATTTGGAGCATTTTCCTTGTGGCGGAAACTTCGCTGGCGATCTACACCCCATCATGTTCGACATGCTCTTCATAGTCCTCTTTTCCATCGACGAGTACAACTTTGGCAGATTATTCAGGATTTGGGCAGTAACTCCGTCCGACGCTTCCACATGGAGAAGAAACTCCGATCTAACGAAATTGGAGCCCAAGGATGCTATTTTATTCGACGTCTTGCCAACAACCTAGGAGAACCCCAAAGGTCGTACGCCATCAATGCCATTGACCGAGCTTTGACCTTCTGGAAGGCCAAACGAGTCAGAAAACCGGTTCCTCTTCGTGCACCTTGGTTACTATGCCCCAACTGGACTCGGGACCTTCGACGGCTCCTCACTTTCCACGTTCATCAAACTCGACATTACAACACCACATTGCAGACTCCTTCCACGGCGATTGTCTTCACAAAGTTCCCCTCGGTGATGGATAGCTTGTGCAATCACAAAGAGGCCGCTACGAAATGGGCTGATGGCGAAACCCCAAAGTGTGCCTGTGATGCCTTGCGACCTCATGCCCTTCATGTTCCCCAACCCGATCACCACTTGGTCCTGGACGGCGACAACTTACATTTTGATGATGGCCCACACACATCCATTGCGACTGGTTCACTTCAAAACAAAATCTTCCCACCTTCCAAAGAAATCCAGACATCGCTTCGCCTGGCTCTGCGGACGTGGACTACCCGGAACTCGCTCCCTTCCTTACAAAAGTCCCATATTGATGAGCTTTGGCACCGTTCTATTCAATCCCACTACCACACCCTCAACAACCACATCACTCACAAAGACATCGGCCGCTTCAAACGTCTCTTTCCAGAAGCCGTCTTCCACAATGAGGACAAGCGAGCTACATCCCTACGAATCTACTGCCCCGTACTCTACTTCCAGTGCCTCACCACCACCTTCGCCGACCCGTTGGTATTTCGCAAGTTGGAACAAAGCCCGAGTGACATCATCGAGAGGACTATCGCCGAGATCAACCGCCAATTTGGCAAAGCATACCCATGGGCACTTGGTGCTGGACGAGACCTACCGAATGCCTATGTTCTACCCAAACGGAAGAAACAGTTCAAGGCCGGGCGACCCATTGTCAGCTTCTTCACGGCACCTTTCCGACCTATGTTGAACTGCACCGCCAAGCTGATCTACAACCTTCTACCCCAAGCGTTTCCCCACAACCTGGCAAGAGGTGATGTATTTGACCTCATCAAGCTCCTCAAGGACACCGACTTTGATTCGCTCCCTACTCCACGAATACACAACCAAGATCTTGCGGGTTTCTTCACAAGCATTGACACTGACCGCTTCATCGCTAGCTGGCGACTGACCTTGCAGTTCCTCTCGACCCTCATGAACACCGACCCTGACGAGATCATCTCCGTGAAGGCAACTCCGGGCAACACCACAGGGGACGTAGTCAAAGGCCGCACATGCCGTACACTCAATGTGACCAGGAAGATCTTCATTCGGGACATTGAACGCATCATCCTTATGTCTTTGAAGATGACTCAATTCTCCATTGGCACTACGGTTTTTGAACAAATCCGGGGATCCCCTATGGGCTCCCCACTGAGTCCAGCATTGTGCATGATGGTTGTCGCACTCTCTGAAGAAATCTGGTACCGAACCTACCGCACCACCCTCAGCACCATGGATCTTACAGCTCGCCTCCTTCGCTATGTGGACAACAGACTGTGCTTGTCGGACCCTTGCTGGGACTACGAAATCTGCTTCGCCAATTTCCTCCACCCGGAGTTCTACGGTCATCCTATCATTTTGGAAACAGAACCGGACCAGGAGTTCTTGGGCTTTTGCATCGAGTTCGAGCCTTTTGCCCTTCGCTACAGCCCCCCACGCGACTTCAACCAGGTCATGGCGCCATTCTCCGCATCACCTTTGACCGTCCAACTTTCGGGTTTTGTTTCACGATTATTTCTGGTCGCCAAATGCGCGCACCCTGCACACGAACGAACCCGAGGTTTTGCCGCATTGCACCGTTTGTACAGATCTGCAGGTTTTACCGAGTCCGATCTTGTCGCTGCCGCCAAGCCGATCCGTCAATACTTGCACGTTTCCTCACTGTGGTAAAATCCTGACCCACCCTGCCGCTGGCGCTTACGTTTCATTATTCGCATCTTGCTGAACGTTTCACCTATTTGGACCACATGTGTATTTATATGATTTTGGAGTAGTGCGTTTCCAGCTGGCTTACCCTCAAACTCGGCTTCATTTACTTGTTGGCCCATATTCGACGTATTGTCATGGCTTCCTCGTCTCCTACGACGTCAATTCCGATTCAAGAACCAGTGTTTCTTCAATTTCTTCATGATGTTCACCATGCTTACCTTCTACTACATCGAGCAATGGCGCTACTACCACCCACGCTCATTCCCAACATTGAACCTACTCCTCTTCCCAGTACAGACGTATGGAATCAACCCGATGGGCTACGACCACATTACTCGGACCAGACCAACGCCTTCATTGACAATGCCCCCATCCCATCGCCGGATATGGTGGAGGAAGAGACACTTATGGATGAACTGGTGGAAACCCATCTCCCTGAGCCACACCACCATGTTGCCGCTCCGTCACCTGATGTCCTACCTGCACCCTCGAAGCTTTCTACCCGAACACCCGAATCGCAATCAGAAAGCCAAATCCGCTCCAAAGGCGCCTGCCAAGCGTCGTCGCCGACGTGACCAATCCCGATCCCGCTCCTCGAGCCCACTGTCACTCTGGACTTCCGAAGACAAACAAAAACTACGCACCTTGAAGGCTGACGAGAAGTCTCGATTTTCATGGAAGGTGATCTCGACCAAGATGGGCAAGTCCGAGGAAGATGTTCGCTCTATGTGGAATAAGATCAAAGACAAACTTGGCTGACCAACGACATATGCGAACCAAAAGGAAAAAAGGTAGTTTGCGGCACTGTATTACAGCTTCACCAACCAGTTGGCCTTTTCTTTTGAGAATTTTGCTCCTTTGGCTGATTTCCTCAACCTCGGGCGTTGTTGCCCCATTGAATTTTGACACGTCGTATCATACAACCCGCCAGCCATTTATTATGTCTCTCCGCAGTCACCTGGACCGCTATTGCCAACTGCGAGCTATGTCCCACGAGAGGATCTCACCTACACGACGCTCACGCTCTCCAACAAGGGCATCGTCCTCCGCTATGGGCTCTTCGTCACTTCAGCACCCACCCAACCGGACTTCGCCTACGACACCCCACCGACCGGTAATTTTCCAATTGGACCCGAAGCCGATGCAGCAACTTGCCGTCCGCAACCCTTACTACAACATCTTGACCCCCAAGGTCGCGGGCAACCTCCCTACGGCCACCTATGACAACCTGTTCCAGACGTTCAAGGTGATCTACCCGGACTATGCTCGCAGTCATTTCGTTTCAGACCTCAAAACCGTGGTCACCGACACGCTGCTACAACGATGGTCGATACACCTACCAGCGTCAGATTTCTACATGATGATTGACACCGATCAAGGAGCTCAGATGCTTGACGACCTCCCTCATTCTCTTCTGGACGTTTTGAACTGGTTTTACCCGAGATGGAAAACTCATCAACATCTCGACGCCTTCACGACTCGTGAGTGTTCACCTTTGCTGCTGACACCCCATCCAGATGCACAAGACACAGGCTTCGCTGTACATGTTCAAGTGATTCCCCGTGGGCACCCATTCGTCACGGCCACCAGATACACTAAAGCGGCCGAGTGATTAGCCTTCGAGATTGATCTTGGCGATGCTCACGTCTATGAGGAAAAAGGAAAAACATTCGTTATGATGTCCGCCACCCCGGTTCTGGGTTTCCTCTGTCTCCTCCACTTCTCTTTTTCCTTTTGGTGTTGTTCGTTATTCACTTCTTCATCATTGACCTTCCCCATGGCTTTTTGGCTTCAGTTCAATATTTCTCGATTTCATAATTTTGCTATTGTACATGATGACCTCCAATACGGATGATACTGCTCGATTGGTCTCACACCGTTCCCCACCTACATCCGTACATGGCCGTGTCCCACACCTGCCACCTGATGATCCTACCTCGGCATCATATATTCCCCGTGCAGCGCGAACGATTCCGACCTCTACCACTGTCCATTCCGTCTTCATCAAGAAGCTGAGCTATCCTTTGTCTACCCGTCCAGATGAACTTTGGATCGTGGAAAGGACGCTTGATGGTATTGAAACGTGGAAACCAGTGGAAACATTTCTGGAGAACATGCACCTCACCAACGATCAGGCGACCCTACGTACCACAGCTAATCATTGGCGCCGATACTATGACGTACCAATTCAATCATCATCCTCCTCCCCTACGGCAACTGCTGTTCCTGTTCTACCACACCCTGAACACTCCAACGTCTATGTCTCCCAGCCGTACGAAGCGATACCGGACCACCTCCATATTTTGCAGTCATGCTGGGGACGCTCTGCCCAACACCACTCTCAAGGAACCACCACCTCTTTATATTGGCCACCTTGGCGGTCTACACCACCTTCTTCCCCACCGGCAACACTACAACGTACGGTACATCTCACTCGCCCCGCCGTCCCTCCTCAACAAGTACATGGTCCACTGGATGCGAACGATACGGACCCGATGGATATGTCGGACTCCAGTGTGTAATACACCACATCATTTGTCGGCATGGAAAAAGAACAGTGATTTACCGTCTTTTTGTGACCACTTACTAGGTACACCGTTTCTCTTCAATTTTCAACACTTTGAGCTTTATTCTTTGGTCATTATCAACCTATTCTGCAGCTTGGGCTTTCCGCTTTATCTTCGACACTCGATATTCGACGCCATGGCTCATTCTTCTCGGCCCCATCCATATCGTGCTACATCCACGACTGAGACACCGCTGGGTACCCGAAACATTGGATGGTTTGCTGGACATCGAGGCCTTCCTGGTGATGTGAACCCTCCTCCAAACCGACCTGTTCTCATCTTGGTTGACTTCTCTCCTCTACAGGCATTGACTCATCGCAGCGAACCTGACCGTGAACACTACATGGCTATGGCTAGCTCCAATTTCAGAAATGTTAGTGGCTACGAACTTGAGGCTCTGTTTACCTGGTCGCGTCAGATGGAACCAGTTGAAGCCGGCCTTATCCCAACTGGCGAACTACGCTTCTGTATCTCAAAAAGATTGAGGTCCCAATGGGACATCCAAATTGATCCATCGAATTTGGAGTTTCGCTTTTGCGACCTGGACGGTGATACATTTCAAGTCTCCAATGATATGACGATCTTGCAGCTTTTGGAGGAATACCGACCTGAATGGCGACTTCGGCAGTACAACTCCCGCGAATCCTCTTTGCTCATTCCGGGTACCACACAGCCTTTCGTGCTACGTCTGCAATGCTACAAAATTAGCTCCGGTGTGATCTTGCCCTGATACGCTATGCCAAAACGACCATGCTGCAGGGTTTTCTATTCTCCCTTGACACCTCACCAACACACGGATTCTTTGATTTCCATTTTTTGACTTTGAGCTTTGGCTTCTCCGTCGCAATTGAACCACTTGATTGAGGACTGGACTTCACTTCTATTATTATTATTATTATTAGTATTCTCATGTTCGGGCCGGACTTATTTATGCAATTTTTGATGCCTCAGCCTTTGTTGGACCATTTCTCGCATTTCTGATCGTTTCACCCATGGAGCACAAACGAGACGCGACCGTGGCGGGCTTGGCTTGGCCTTCGAATCCTACCCGTGGACTCGCTCCTACCAACCCTGCTCAAGTACCAGACACCCAGGCTGCTGCACTTTGTCATTCTGGCCCCTCTGACCCTCCTACCAACACCACTTCGGCACCTTTGGCTACTGACAGTACAGCTCCTGACCTTGGAACTACGGTCCATTCTGATACATATTCAGGTCTCGCACCTCCTGATGTCCCGTTTCCGACGGAGCCAAGTTCTACACACAACTACCTCCATCGTGCTCACTTCTCTTCCCGCGTGGTTCACCAGATCCAATTCAAGATCTTTACCCACTCCAACAACACCAGGGAGCTATTCATTGAAGAGATTCCCTTGTCAGGGCTTTCCAGATGCCGTGATCCTGAACACTACTTTTATGGTCTTTCGGGCAATTGGGAATGGTCCCTGCGCACAGCGGATTATTGGCGACATCATTTTGAAATTCCTCTAGTACATGGACATCACCCTTTTCACAACGTTCCCATTGAGACCACGGCACCTACGGAGGCAACCCGCTTTACTCCGACGATCCAGGACTTGGCCCAACAACTTTCAATCACTTTGAGGGCTGCTATGGCATCTGGGGAAACCAACGACACGTGGAGGACGCTTGAGGACATGAGCTTCCGTGACGCGATTGAAACACTTCTAGCTGGGACGAGCCTCCCTTCTGATTGACTGAATACAGTTATGTACATTAGCTCTGGAAAAGCTCTATGTATTTAATTTTGTCGACATTTGCTGCGCTGGTCTTCCAAAATCAAACCCCGCTACAAGCGGGGTGTGTGTGTGTGTGTGTGTAACATCTGAACAGATGTAAAACTTCCTTGGCCCTTACCGTTTTACATTAGCAGGGACCCTTTTTATATTGGCAGGGGGGCAATCTCATGTTTGCAGCTGATTGCCCAACGAAGAGGGCTGCATTCATGACTGATATGACTCCGGGACGCTGGAGTCACGTACCTGCCAATTTTTTCAGAAATGGGAAGAGGCTCAACCCAAGAACCTCAATGTCACATTGTTTATTTCTTCACGGTTGCCACAATCTGTATTTTTGCCGAAACCATGTCACGATTTTTGCTGCATCAGAACCTTCCTCAGAGCAAGGACGTAGAAAACATACTTGGAACAATCTAGTTACATGATCGCCGATACCATCGTCGCCGACTGTCATTTATTTATTTACTTATTTATTGGCTAAGCTTCGCCGAGACATCGCCGATGATATTTTTGCTGGTTTACTTATTCTTTTTGATGTCAATTCTGAACCCGATGACCATTCAGGAGACCTTCTATTATTCGTACGATGCATCGGTAATTTCATTGTTTCGTATCTAATCTGCATGTTTCAGGATTCAGTTCCTGCCGGATCATATAATGATCCATTCTTGTCTAGTGTATGTAATGTATGCATGCAATTTGTGTATGTAATGTATGTAATGTATGTAATGTATGTAATGTATGTAATGTATGTATGTAGAATATGTAATGTATTTATGTAATGCATATGTGTAATGTATATAATGTAATGTTATGTTATGTGTAATGTAATGTAATGTAATGTAGTGTAATCTAATGCAATGTAATGTATGGATACATTTAGATGAAATATCATGCTCCACCATGCTGAAGGAAGGTGAATTTTGAACGATTTCCTTCATTCATTTGTGTTGGCCTCCTGATAAGACTGTTCAGATCTTCATCCAGACTGTCCACAACGTGTCACAGAAGTTCCGGTACGGTTTGGATCAAGTCTTTTGGGTGTAAAAGGTCTACTTTGAGGTCAAACCCATGGCCACTTTTAGACAAAGCGATTGTTATTTACTTGGTGTGTGCATTGTGCATGTATATAAATTTATGTAAATATATATATATATATATACATATGTAAATCTACATATATATATATACATATGTAAATCTACATATATATATATATCTACATATATATATATATGTTTACATAAACATATATATATATACATATATACAAATATATATAGATATATATGCATATTTATTTACATATATACATATTTACATATATATATACATACATATATACATAAAAGTATACATATATACATAAAAGTATACATATATATATACATATGTTTACATATGTTTACATATGTATATTTATATATATAGGTATATATACATATACATACACATACACATATACATATACAGATATATATATATGTACATATATACGTAATATACATATATCTATTTATATATGTATATGTATATGTATATGTATATATATTTATTTATATATTTATATATTTAGTTATATTTATGCAGATACATATATACATATGTACGTATATACATGTAGATAATATTACAGGAACTATCATATATATATAATGATATCATGTATATAATATAAAATCATATGTATATTTATCGAAGGAAGTTTAGAAGTCAAACTTCCGACAGTATGGACAGATGAAAAGCAGAGATGGGAAGAGTCAGAGAAGAGAAGAGAAGAGAAGAAGAAAGAAGATCCAGGTGCGCGAAAAGGTAGGAACGTCGCGAAACATTGTGTTTTTCCAATGATTTGTGGCTCCGGAGGGTCGAAAAGTAGGCTCGCTAAAGCAGCGGGTGCGGAGCCAGCTGGCCAGATGAGAGATGAAAAATTGCACGCCGTTGTGGCGCGAAGCACATTTCCAAGTCAAAATGTATAAAGCACCTCAGCTTCGGAGCACTTTTAGAAGTTGCGATGTCGAAAAAGTGCACGCCGTTGTGGCGCGAAGCACATTTCGAAGTCAAAATGTACAAAACAAGCCAGCTTCGGACCACTTTTACAAGTTGCGATGTCGAAAAAGGTGCACGCCGTTGTGGCGCGAAGCACATTTCGAAGTCAAAAGTGTAAAAAGCTGACGGGTGCGGAGAACTTTTCGACGTTGAGATGTCGAAAAAGTGCATGCCGTTGTGGCGCGAAGCACATTTCGAAGTCAAAATGTTAAAAACACCAGGGGTTCGGACCACTTTTTGTGCCGTTTCGCGTGGCAGGCACAAGGGATTGTTCACCTTGTCAAAACTGAGCAAAACGTGAGGGTTTTGTAGCATTTCCAAAAAGGATGGCAGGAGTGGGACATTTGAAGAGGATCTGCAAAGATGCATTTTCCGTGGCAGGCGCAGTACAAAAGACATGTTCATCAGAGATGTTAGGAGGTCAGGGCGCTGATTTCCTGAGAGGGGTTAATTTTGGAGCATCAGATTTGTAGGTTTGCTAAGATGATTTTGCGTGACAGGTGCAGCACTTCGTATGACCTGGCATCAATTTTTAGTGGCAGGCGCAGTACTTTAGACAGGTGGAGTGGAAAAATCGCAAAACGCATTGGTACGAGGCTGTCAGCGCTGCACTCAACTTTCCATTTTTGAAGGAAGTCTCGCAGAATTGATTGCTTTTTGATCTTGTCAAGTTCAAAAATTGAAGAAGTTTCGCAGAATTGCTTCGTGTTGGATGTTGTCAAGTTCAAAAAATGAAAAGTCTCGCAGAATTGTTTCGTTTTTGACGTTGTTTAGTTCAAAAATTGAGGAAAGCTCGCAGAATAGCTTCATTTTCAAGCTTGCAGATAGACAGATAGATAGACAGACAGACAGACAGAGAGATAGAGAGATAGAGAGATAGAGAGATAGAGAGGTAGAGAGATAGAGAGATAGAGAGATAGAGAGATAGAGAGATAGAGAGATAGAGAGATAGAGAGATAGGGAGATAGAGAGATAGAGAGAGATAGATAGATAGATAGATAGATAGATAGACAGAGAGATAGATAGATAGATAGATAGATAGATAGATAGATAGATAGATAGATAGATAGATAGATAGATAGATAGATAGATAGGTAGATAGAGAGATAGATACATAGATAGATACATAGATAGATACATAGATAGATACATAGATAGGCACATAGTTAGATACAAAGATAGATACATAGGTAGGTAGGTAGGTAGGTAGGTAGATAGATAGATAGATAGATAGGTAGGTAGGTAGGTAGGTAGATAGTCAGAGAAAGAGAAAGAAAAAGAGAGAAAGAGAGAGGTAAAGAGAGGAGACCTCAACCACCTGTCGGTCCATCAGTGGCTTCGCTCTGCCATCCGTGATTCACAACAACCAACCTCTCCTATAGGTTTCCTATTTCTGAAACTTCCGCCACCGCCTTGTGCGGTACTACTGGTAATTGAATCTCTATATATATATATATATTGATATGTCCAATTCATAGCACACGATCAAAGTACTAAACAAAACCCGGCCCGCGACCAAAATTGACCATGGCCTGCATCGCTGCAAAAATGGTGAAGGAAAGGTGCTGACAATTTCTACGCCGGTCAATGGGAACCCCAAACGACCTAGAAAAACGCGTGCTTCGGCTCTTTTTTAGTATAATTAGATTCCTTGCATCAGATTCCGTGCATCAAATATATTCAAACATCATCAAACATCACCATGGTAAAAATTCGTGACCCAGTCGTTATTCACCAGTCATTATTCCCCACTATATTCACTATTGAAGCCCATGGCCCATTTACTTCGTTGATTTACCTATTAAAAATTGTGATTTTCCACTTCGCAAACTCTTAGTTTACCATTTATAGTTGATTTACCTATGAGTTCATAGAATATCGTGATGTTCCACTTCGTTTTTTGTTGACCATTTTGGCTAACCCAATGGGTTCCCAGGAACTCCATGGCTTCCGTCTCAGAGAGTGTCACCGTGAGGCGGAGCATGGGCTCCAAGGTCTGTCCGTGACATTGCCTCGGGAGACGGTCGACGGCCGGTCGTCATCAAAGGTGGCGTTTGGATCCACGGAGTCTATATGAAAAAATATGGGAAAATCCTAGCAAAATCCTGGAAGAATATGGGAAAATCCTAGCAAAACCATGGAAAAATATGGGAAAACCCTAGCAAAACCATGGAAAAATATGGGAAAACCCTAGCAAAACCATGGAAAAATATGGGAAAACCCTAGCAAAACCATGGACAAATATGGGAAAACCCTAGCAAAACCATGGAAAAATATGGGACAACCCTAGCAAAACCAATGGAAAAATATGGAAAAATATGGGACAACCCTAGCAAAACCATGGAAAAATATGGGACAACCCTAGCAAAACCATGGAAAAATATGGGACAACCCTAGCAAAACCATGGAAAAATATGGGAAAACCCTAGCAAAACCAATGGAAAAATATGGGAAAACCCTAGCAAAACCATGGAAAAATATGGGACAACCCTAGCAAAACCATGGAAAAATATGGGACAACCCTAGCAAAACCATGGAAAAATATGGGACAACCCTAGCAAAACCATGGAACAAATATGGGAAAACCCTAGCAAAACCATGGAAAAATATGGGAAAACCCTAGCAAAACCATGGAAAAATATGGGACAACCCTAGCAAAACCATGGAAAAATATGGGAAAACCCTAGCAAAACCATGGAAAAATATGGGACAACCCTAGCAAAACCATGGAAAAATATGGGACAACCCTAGCAAAACCAATGGAAAAATATGGAAAAATATGGGACAACCCTAGCAAAACCATGGAAACATATGGGACAACCCTAGCAAAACCATGGAAAAATATGGAAAAATATGGGAAAACCCTAGCAAAACCAATGGAAAAATATGGGACAACCCTAGCAAAACCATGGAAAAATATGGGACAACCCTAGCAAAACCATGGAAAAATATGGAAAAATATGGGAAA
Source organism: Cladocopium goreaui (assembly GCA_947184155.2). Classification (NCBI taxonomy): domain Eukaryota; class Dinophyceae; order Suessiales; family Symbiodiniaceae; genus Cladocopium; species Cladocopium goreaui. The sequence continues at coordinate 38,286 of CAMXCT020000878.1, read as the reverse complement.
ACCCTAGCAAAACCAATGGAAAAATATGGGAAAATCCACTCTCAATGGATGTACAGTAAATGATGTGTGAATCGAAAAACATCGAAGGAAAAGGTGGATTGTCCAGCCATGTTTGATGAACAGAGGGTAAAATTGATCTTCACCCACTCAGAAATGGAAGTGACTTTAAGAATCCCATGATTGATCTTAGAGAACCTGCAAAAAATACGTTTAAGGCTGGGCAGCTTATACCGTATACCGCGCTTTATTATTTATATATATATATACTTTTATCGCAAAATATTGAACCAGAGTCCACACGTCAAACGATCCTTCTTTCCGCTGGTAACTTTTATTAGCTGGTCACATTCCTTTATGGTGACTTCATGCTTCGTGCCATTCACACTTTGATGGACGACCAATTCATTATCTTTGAAATTAGTTCGTCAGCATAAGTTGCCTACAACATGGAAAATGTGCTGTTTCGATCACCTTCCCGTTTCTGGGACGGAACATCAGAAAAGAATCTAACCGCCATCCGCTTGTTGGTGGCTGATCCCTTCTTAATCCTCACGCTTTCATTGCGAAGCCATGCTTGCTGAATGTTTGAAACCGCCATGTCTGGGTCAGGGTCGCCATTTTGGGGGTCATTCGCCCGATGTTCACACCAGCTGGAAAAACCCGCCCCACGAAGTCAAGGTGCAAAGGGAGCTCCTGCGACTTCTCCAGCTCACCCGCAAGCACTGCCGCGGCGCCAAACAAACTCAGTTTCGTTGACGAGTCATTCTGCTCTTTCGATTCGTAAACGCTCAGCAGCAACAGGTGGTGCTCTGCCAAGCCGGTGAAAGAAACACCTGCAGTGGCGTATCATGGATCATCAGAGTAGCTGTATCACTTTGCAAAAGGACTCAAAGAGTTTTGGATTCAGCCACAGTACCTGGGGTATAGTACTACTACGTATCTGTATGTATATGTATATTATAAAATATTATATATATAATGTACATGAGATGTGATACATGTACATACCAAGGCCCCCCTTGGTCCCTCAAAAAAGATTGACCCCATAATTTGGTTCAAAGATGTTCAAAGTTCGCAGTTCTTTGTCCAAAAAAATACGCCCCTTTCAAAGAATGCAGGTCTTTGGTTTTTTCCGGGCGTGTTCAAGGCATGGATCAAATTCATCAACGAAGAGTTGGAAATGTTGTGAAGATGGCTGGGGTTGCTAAAGCTGGTGGTTCCAGCAATCACTGGCATGTTGAACAGAGCGACAACATTCCCATCATACCATCAGAGGTCGGTACACGTAACCACGAATTAATTACATTCAAACTGTGTGTCATTGTCCGGAAAGAAAGAATTGTCTGGTTCCTTGAGAAAGACCTGCAATTTCAATGAGAACCTGTTCTGCAACAACAACGCTACCAATCACCTACAAACAAAGTCCCGAACAGGAGTCTTTTGGCCCGGAAAAGTCGCCTTAGACCTAACAATAATACTAATGATGATAATGATAATAATAATAATAGTAATATTAATATTAACAATGATAGGAATAATAAAAATAATATAACAATACTAATGAAAATATATTCATATGATATATTAATATAATTTAATATATATATATACATACACATACATATACATGCAGTAATATTATTTGGACATACAATACATACTATCATGTATACACCTGTATGTATGTGCGTGTGGTTGCAAAATATGTTACGCACCATGTTACGCCCTGCCTGGAGCATCTGCATCTTGCTCCTTAACTGTGATCACATGCTCGAAGCCGGACACTTGACACTTGAAGCAGAAGGAACGACCTGGTGCAGGCTGGGCAGGGCGGCTGGGCCGCCAAAGTGTGCACAGGTGGATTGGTGTTTTGGCGCATCATTCGAAGATTTTCAGAGGAAATGGCCGGATGATTGAAAGTAGCAGTAAGTTTGCGTTTCACGTGTTGATGTGGCTACAGTAGAAAAAAGGATGCCCGGGTACCCCTAAATCCAGCGGTTAATCCATCATTTTCCGAAAATTGCCATAAATTGGGGGATATACAAACCATTTTGAGGCACTGGTGAAAACCAAATACACTGCTTGAGATGTCTTCAATTCCTTTCAATTCTATCCCTGCTGCGCCTGACTCCTGCGACGTCAGCGAAAGACTCTCGACATCCACGCGAAGAAATCGGCCGGTTTCTTTGGAAACACTCTGAAAAGGTAGGCTGCTGGCAACATCCACCTCACAGGGGAGACGGATCAAAAAATATTGGAAATTACATGTGGGAAGAGTGCATGTGTAGGCTGGGTCAAAAAAAAAATATCAAAAAGAAAATATTTACATGATTCAGTCGAGATGTGGGAAAAGTGCACGCCGCTGTGGCGCGAAGCACATTTCCAAATCAAAATGTTAAAAACACGTAAGAAAAAACACCTCTTCGGACCACTTTTGGAAGTTGAATGTGGCAAAAGTGAACGCCGCTGCGGCGCAAAGCACATTTCGAAGTCAAAAGTGTTAAAAACTTACTGTCTCGGACCACTTTTTGACGTTCAACTATCCTTTTTGGTGGCAAGCGCTATGGATTCTGCACCTTGCCAAAAGTGAGCAAAACGTGAGGGTTTTCACAGCAAAATGTATTGGATAGATGGATTAGATAGATAAGATAGATTAGATAGACAAGATAGATAAGATAGATAAGCTAGATAATATAGATAAGATAGATGAGATAGATAAGCTAGATAAGATAGACAAGATAGACAAGATAGATAAGATAGATCAGCTGGATAAACTAGATAAGATAGATAAGGTCGAAAAAATGGATAAGAAAGATAAGATAGATAAGAAAGATAAGAAAGATAAGATAGGTAAGATAGATACAATAGATAAGATAGAGAAGAGAGATAAGATAGATAGGTAGGTAGATAGGTGGATAGACAGATAGACAGGTACACAGATAGATGGATAGGTAGATAGAAAGATGGGTGGATAGATGGATGGATAGATGGATGAATAGATAGATAGGATGAATGGGTAGATAGATAGATAGATAGATAGATCGATAGATCGATAGATCGATAGATAGATAGATGGATGGATGGATGGATGGATAGATTGGATAGATTAGATAGATTAGATAGATTAGATAGATTAGATAGATTAGATAAATTAGATAGATTAGATAGATTAGATGGATTAGATGGATTAGATGGATTAGATCGATTAGATGGATTAGATGGATTAGATGGATTAGATGGATTAGATAGATTAGATAGATTAGATAGATTAGATGGATTAGATGGATTAGATGGATTAGATCGATTAGATGGATTAGATGGATTAGATGGATTAGATGGATTAGATAGATTAGATAGATTAGATAGATAGATTAGATAGATAGATTAGATAGATTAGATAGATAGATATAGATAGATATAGATAGATATAGATAGATATAGATAGATATAGATAGATATAGATAGATATAGATAGATATAAATAGATATAGACAGATATAGAGAGATATATATAGATAGATATAGATAGATATAGATAGATATAGATAGAGAGGTAGATAGATAGATAGACCTGCCACACAGAATCATCATCATGTCCCAAATCAAATTCGACGACAATTTCACAAAACGCGATTTTCGACCCTTGCAAAACGTCATCCAAGTTCACCAAGTACCGCGCCCACGAAAAATGACTTCCAATTTTGCACCTCTAATTTTGACCCAGTGCCATCCCTGCCACGGATGAAGGAACTTTTGTGCCACAGTGCTGTTTTTGGGTCGTCAAAAATTTACCGCGCACGTATGATACCACCTCAACTGAACACCGGGCTCTAACTCTTACCGTCCCTCAGTGTGGCCACACTGTTTGGGGAAAAGAAGGGCACTCTGAACGAACTAGCGCGCATACCATATATGGAAATGTCCAGGGACATGCGTAAAAAAGAACACACTCACCACGGCGAGTGTAGCCGAAAGGTCTTCACAAAAAGAAACCGGTACAACACTGAAATTCAATGGTATATAGTGCTAGTTCCTCGATGAATCACCAGAAGGATAAGCTATCAAGATCAAATTCGCTACTTAAGCAGCATTTACCCTATAGAAACACTCTTCGTTCCAATAAAGTTCGAAGAATTACCCATTCTCCAGCTCCACTGACATCTGCGATGGTGGTACAAACTTCTCTTGAGTAGACTGAATAGGATTGTAAACCCCAGTCAAACTATGTTGCAAACACCTAGTTGAACATGGATAAAGCAGCTGGTTGAACATTGATTAGTTCCTTCTCTCCATCTATACCAGGCTTGTACATGTGTATACATGCATATACATACATGTGCGTATAATCATATATATATACACATGCAGCATACGCATATATATATAATCATATATATATGTATATGCATATGCATACATACATATAATATATACATATGCATATATACATATGCATATATATATATATACATATGTATTAGTATGTATATGCATCTATATGATATATACATATTCATATTTTAGAAAATGTGTGTATATATATACATATATATCGATCAAAATATCGACATGTTCGTCCAGACCTGCCCCCATCTTCTGTTTACAAACCTCCACAGAGGCGATGACCAGCAAGAAGAAGCTGACGGCCAGCCATGGAGTCACCAGAATCGTCCGCAGCACCGCCGTCAGCACGCCCACCAAAAAGTCCACGCCGTCCGCGCTGCTGACTGAGGCAATGAAGACCAAGACCACAAAGAGAGACAGGAGGAAGTACAAGACCTCGATTTCATGGGAAATTTTGATGATTTAACATTGGTTTAAAGGACATGTATGGGATTTTTTTCGGGATTTTATTGAGATTTCATGATGATTATCTGATTCATTGGATTTATGGGGAGGTGATGATGATTTAACATTGGATTTAATGAGTATTTGTGGAGATTCAAATGGATCAAAATATAGGGGTCTAACTTGCCAGGGTCACACCATTTGTCACCGGATGCACCAAAGCATGCCTTTAGCCTTTTTTTTTCGCAGTGACTTTGAGCTTCCAAGGTTTAGACTTTGAGTTTTTCGGTGAAAAGGGTATGACCGGGAGTTTAGGTCTTCAGGGTTTTTGAGGTTGTTTTGGAAAATCCAGAAACGCTGGCACTACGCAGTGCTGCATGTCAAAGGACCTCATATCGGATATGCCAAATTCCGTGACAAACGTCTGGTGTGCAGAGGGCCAATGGGATGGCAACTCGAGGTGTCACGACAAAAAAAAATGGGTCTGTGTTGGATCACCTGTCAAAAACCAATAGAAACAGTTTGGAATTGATATTTATATATATATATACATATATATATATGGGTAAATTATAATATTTCACTAACCTGAATAGCGCGGCCAGTTGGGGATGATTTCCCTTATTAACCATGATTCCAGGGTTCGGGAGAACAGGGTTCGGTCGTGATGAAATTTACCCAGTCATTGGTCCTTGGTTTGTTCGATGAATCCCTGGCTGAAAACCAATTGTTCAACGGATATTCCAGTGAAATGATGTTGTCTAAACTCATTGCCCTCTGGTAATGACTAACATAGCTATTGAACATGGCATTTAATGGTAAAATCAACTATTTCTATGGCCATCTTCAATAGCTATGTTAAATTACCAGAGGGTATATAGGGGATTCTAAAAATGGTGCATCGGAATCTTCAATACAAAGGTCATGTTCGATGCTAATGGCTTGGATGAAACATCAGTTTCAGTTTCCCATCCATGACACGATGAAGCTCCAGAAGACGATCACCGCCGCCAGCCCCATTTTCCTCAGGTGGATGACTCGATCTTCAGAGATGGATATTGTGGCTCAGCGCTTCACAATTGGATAGCTTAGTTATGGTTCGTTGAGATTGAGAGATTCACCAGAGGCTATCAACCTTCAACGCTCCGTGCAGAGATGCGACACTGCTCTGAAAACCAAGAAAGCAGCTTTGCTGTCCGAAATTTTGGTGGTTTCAACCCATCCCAAAAATATAGGATTGACAAAACAAGCTCCCAAAAACCCAGTGTTTGAAACACCATTTTCTGCACTGTCCTCATCACCTTCTGCTGAATGATGATCAATACCTTACGTCGGCACGTCGGCCAAACAGTGTGTCGGATGCATCCCTTCCAAAGCCCAACTCTAAGTGGATGGCCAAGCCATTCACTCTCCTACCGAAAATGACAACCGGTGTAAATCTTAAATGTTGATCAAAAAAAATCGAACCTTGTTTTTGTCGCTTTGTGATGAAAGGAAAATGAAGAGATTCTTTTAAGACAGCTTCAAAGCTGCATCATCTAGCGCCCCAATGTGGGTTGTTTCACCTCAAACCACAACAAAACCATGAACACATCGGTTCCTTGCACACTTGAGCACTGTTAAACTGGGATTTCTGCTGATTTCTTATATAATCCCAAATCCACAAAAATGTGGGTTTCAATGTGGGTTTATCACATGTACAGTTGGTGCTACCATGTTTATATCCTACTGAAGAAATTGGTGACACCATCCTTCACTCCCCTCATCATCCCCTTCCCACCCAGCTGCCAGCACGGGCAAAAGACCCACGATGGCACCCACGGTGGACACAACGAAGCCGCGCACGATCATCTCCAACAGCCCTTTGACCCCATCGCAGTCCGCTGGTTGATGCGCTGCCAACGCAGTGGAGCTATACCTGACATCGGCGGAGCAACGAAACGCGGGCAGAAACAAATCCAGCGGTTAAAAATGTGATCCTCCTGTTTTTTTGGGTGGAAAGAGTGAGAAATTCTTGAAACAGCAGCGATGATCCTGGTTGAACACCTGTTGATCCAATCTTGTCAATAGCATGAAACAACTGCAGCCTTTTCAAAAAAATAAATGGTGTAAAGCAAGCCATGTGCAACCTATGAGGATCTCAACTGCTTCCTGACCTGACTTCCATATTTGGAACAAGAGTTTTTGCGGCACCACGTGACAACGTCTACATCTCCTACTTCCAAGACCCTCTAGATACAAATCTTCTGAATGCATTGTAACACTAAACATAATTTAAACATGCGTAATAAATCATAGCTAATAGACAATGAATACTATAAGATCGTAGGTAATAAATGATCATCGCAATAGTAGGTAATAAATAATCATCATCACAATAATAATAATAATAGTAGATAATAACCATAATGATATGACAATATACTATAGAAATAGTATAACAATATAATATAGTAAGATAGTGATACTTACAATAAGTAGTGATTGTAATAACAACGATAAAGACACTAAGGCCACCGCGTTACCATAAGGCCACCAGCGCTAAACCACTCCAAAACTTCGCCAAGGTCTCTGCGGACCTACCGTGGTCTACAACCAAACATCGGGTCGAGTCGGAAAGTGCCAAAAATGGATGGTTGTTTTAATGGGATTTTAATGGGATTTCATATGATAATATGATCTTAATGGAATTTTAATGGGATTTCTCTGGGATTTTACTGTGACCTTAATGGGATTGAAACAGGTTTTTTTTTTCAACTGGGGATGTCATCGGGATCATTTTCCGAACGGGAAACCATTGGTTTTCCACAAGTCTGGAAAAACATCTACTGTAGATATTGTAGTGATCCCAAAAAAAACAAGAAAAGTAGATCCCTGTTGAAATAGTGATAACTCAATTTTCGGCAGCTGTCTGGGTTTGCCACATTGAGAGAATAATAACCAAAATCTGTGGGTCATATACAACTTGACCATGTGAAAGACCCAATGTCCAATTCTTTCATGAAAAAAACATGAGAAGTAATGTGGTCAAAACAACAATAAACCATCCCCCAGATCACCATAAATAGGTGGTATGGTTAGTGGTATAAACAGTATAAACCATTCCCAGTCAGGGGTAGTTTATGGCATTGTTTTAACCACATCAGATCGCCAAAAAATTCACCTGGTTTCCCCAACCCGCACCTTTGAAGAGATGTGCTCTGCATCATGGGATGGGAGAACTTTAACCAAGAACAATGCATGCGGAACCTGGCGACGACGATGACTTGGACTTGGATTTCCAACGGGGATCGGAAAACTGAAATCAATGGTGATTCAGTGAACAACATATCTTGGTGATTCTTGGTGAGGGTTAATGTCGTTCTCTTAATTGGATGTTAACTGGTAATTCATGTTACAAGGGGATATATATATATATATAAATGTATCTGTATATATATATATATATGGAGGTTTCCTAAACTTGGGGTACCCCAAAATGGATGGCTTATAATGGAAAATCCTACTAAAACGGATGATGACTGGGGGTACCCCCATTTCAGGAAATCATGTCACAGTGGAGATGTCCCCGTCAGATCCAGATCCTGCTCCTCAATATAGACCATGCAGTGCTGGATACCTATGGAGTTTTTGTATCCACTGTTTGTGGGACACATCATCTTTTATGCCCGTTCTTGTTGCTCAAAAGCCCATTCTTCTTATGTTTTGTTCCCTGATTTTTGCGGGCTGAAATCACCAATTTTGCTGATGAAAATCACCAATGCTGATTCCGTTTGCTGGCGAAAATATCCTTTCTTTCCTCATGAAAAGGTCCAATGATTTGCTGCTTGAAACTTGAAACCAGACCGTATTTTTGCAGGTTCCATCCCTATTGCGGGTGACTTTAATAGTTTGTCCAACACCAGGTAAAAATCCCCTCCAAATCCACTGCTTAGTCACCAAAAATTAGACCATTGCCAGTTCATTGCCATACATTTGACACATTCCTCATTTTCAGACGAATTCATCTCATACAGTCATACAGGCAGGGTTGTCCCAGTAAGTCCCCCATATCATGGTTGGTTTATCAACCCCGCAGTAAGCCAAACTCTGTTGAGTAATTACGGTTGTTACGAGTACCTCCAATTGCAATAAACTGTTTGCTGAATAAAATCCTGGCTTAACATTACATCCATATATCATATACCATTAATAAGTCCAATGGAAATCCCAGTTTTCCCATTTTTCACTCCCGTGATGCCATCAAATCTGCCGTCGCCAGCATCCTAAGGCGGCCCAGCGACAACCAGACGCTCTTCGCAAGCAGGCTGGAGCCATAAAACTTTTCCAGAAGCGCTTTGGCCTCCGCATGCACCGGCGAAAAGCCTCCTGGAGCTGAAGAAGGATCTGAGTAGCAGCACCGGTGAGTGCTGTGGTGATGATTTTTCACAAAAAAAAAAGTATTATACAGGAAATACACTGCAGTATATTCAATGTATATTATATATTTATATACACACACATATTTACACATATTCATGTATATATATATATATATACATGTAGACAGTATATCATTGGGATGATTTAAGGCTTACGATGAAATCGACGGAAAAAAAAATAGTTTTGCACTCCTCCTGGATGGGTGGTTTTCGGTCAGGGGGGGGTCCATAGTCAGGTATCCCAATTAGCTGCATGGTTTATTATGGAAAATCAACCAAAAAAAATGGATGACTGGCGGTACCCCCCATGAATTAGGCAGCCTCCATGTGTCTCTCTTGACATCAAAAATGTCTGTTCTTTTCCTCTGAGATCACCCTCTGGGATGGGCACAATTCATCAGCATTGAGGGATTGAGATCATGTTCGGACCATTTTCCTCCAAACTAAACATCAAAAAACCATGGAGTTCGGCCGCAATTCACCAGATTCAGCCACCTCAGTAATGATCAGCACCACTTCAGCATCACCGCTCCTGTGACGTAGAGTTGCTTGAGAAAGGCCAAATCCACACCTAGCTCCGAGATCAAAATCTTCGTGTGCAGGGCATTCAAGAGGATTTTCTTGAGAGTAGCTGGGTGAAACTGGATCTTCTCCTAGGGCGCGGTAGCCAGCTGTAGCGAGCTATGGACATACCACTTAAATATGCCAAAAAAATGGTGGTGTAACCATGAACAAATGAGAATGGAATGGGATTTAATGGGAATTCATCCTCTTGAACACAGCTATGGAAAACAGCCTATTTGCTTCGATGATCCTATTATTTTGGTGGCCATTTTCCATGACTGAGTGAATTTTCCATTTCGGGCACAACATTTAGGAGATCCCCGGGGTTTGGATACCTGAAGTGGAACTTATGTGTTGAAAAAGAACTTACCCACTGGCAATTTAACATAGCTATGGAAAACTACCATCTGGACCATTGTCCATATCACACTGAAGGTACTGTTAAATGACCAGTAGGTTCTGCAAAGTTTTGATGCTGCAAAAATATGCCAAAATACTTCACCCATGTGACTTGATGGATGGTTCTCATCCAGGCTAAAATTGTTCGTGAATTGGAGATCACCTTGGAATAGAAAATTCCTCCTCCATATAATTTTTCTACGAATTGATGAATATGAGCTGCCCATGATGTTTTTCACCATCAGCATGTGCAAAGTTTTCCCTTGCAACAACAAAGTTTATCAGATGATCAGAGGGCAACCCCAAAAATCCATGGATTTTATCATCATGTTCTCTATGTTTAGTGTTTTTGTTTGTGATGATACAGTCTAAGTTGCATCCCTATGGTCATCTCGGCAGTTGGAGACATGTCCACAACTCCCCTCGCTGTCCTCAGGCAGTTCCATGCTGGTCTTCTTGGTGTACTTCACTAACTCACTGGTTTCCTTGGAACTGGCTCTTTGGGCCAGAATTTCAATCGCTTAATTTGGCGTTTACTTGCCATACACCTCTAGTTGGGGATGGTTTATCCATGTTTCTCCCACCTTTTGGATCCTTTTGGATCCTTTTGGCTGAATTTGGGATGGCTTATTGGGTTTACCACATTCGTGAATCAGACCATCCCCATTTTGAGAAATTCATTTCGAGTTTTACCCTTTGGTAAATCCTACACGAGGACGCCATTAAGGGTACCAATCCTGGATCAGGACATGTGCCAACGTCAGTTTTTTTAGGCCAGCCATTTTTTTTGTTTCAAATCATGTGCCGATGCTAAAGATGACAAGATTTTGTAGGTCCATACAACCATTTTGTAGGTACTCCAATGACTTGATCAATAGCCACCAAAAGCCCTTTTCCAGATCATGTGAACCAACAAGAGTAGGGGTTAAAGCCAATTAGGAGTGCGCAGGCTCGCACAAAACGTGCGGCTAACTTCTGGGGCGCGGCATCTTTCCTGTAAATTCTCGCGTAAAATGGCTCTTCTGAGATGTCCAAGCGCATTTCGACTGCGCAGGCTCGCACAAAGTGTGGCTCGCGGTCTTTGGATCGGTCCTCCTCCACATCATCATCCTCAACATCATCATCTTCCTCCTTAACATCATCATTCTCCACATCATCATCTTCCTCCACCTTGACATCGTCAACCTCAACATCATCATCCTCCACCTCATCTTCCGCATTCTGATCCTCATCCTCATCCTCCTCAACATCATCATCCTCAACCTCATCTTCCACCTCATCATCCTCAACATCATCATCGTGCACCTCATCCTCCTCAACATCATCATCCTCAACCTCATCCTCCACCTCATCATCCTCAACATCATCATCGTGCACCTCATCCTCCTCAACATCATCATCCTCAACCTCATCCTCCACCTCATCATCCTCAACATCATCATCATGCACCTCATCATCCTCAACATCATCATCCTCAACATCATCGTCAGCAACGTTATCATCCTCCTCATCATCACCATCATCATCCTCAACATTATCATGGATTATCCTCACACACACACACAGTTTGGGGTCTCTTGCCGGTGTTTCGTTGCTTGAGTATACCCCAGTTCAACGAAGCGCCCAAGTCTCCAAGCGCTTCAACTGCATCCGTCGCAGTGCCTGGTGTCGTTTGTCCAGCCACAGCGCTAAGATCAAGAAACCAAGTCCCACTAGGAGCAGGAACCAGGTCATCACTGCCTTACCGGAAAAAAAAAAAAAACGATCAATCATTGGGATAGAATTCATGGGATATATAGATACCATATTATATAATCCATATTAAGGAAGCCCAAAAAAATTAAGGTGGAAAAGGATGGAAAAGGAACATCGGACTCAAATGGTGGTAATTTAAGCTGGTCTATCTCCATCGGATCACTCTGGAAAATCTGGAGATGGGGATTGAACCAAGGTTTGCACAGCACCACACCACCCAACGTGGGATGAAGCATCAATTCAACGACCCAATTGATGTTGCCCATAAAAATTGAGCTATTCCGGCGATCAAACGAAGCGTTTTTAAGGGTTACCCGTTACCCAAAACCGGTCCCCGAAACAAAGAGATCCTCAACATGCATCAACTAAAGAGATCCGCACTGATCAGTTTTGAAGGTTACCCGGTTACCCGGGTTTGCTGCTTCAACTCCAGGGTCCCAGATGTCTTCAGATTCCTTTCAAGATGCCGGCAGCTGCCCGGCCCATGAGAAGTCCAGAAGCAAATCCACACCTTGCGGACTTTTTGAATCCTCGGTTAACCTGGAGTCCTGTAGAGCCAATATTGTAATTTTTTTTTGAAGGTTTTCCTATTCCTTTTCCAAGTTAATTGGAGGTTTTCCACCTTTTCCAGTGTTTTTTGGCCACCGAAAATCACGGAAAGTTGGAGCCCGGGGGATCAACGGGAAAAACCCGTTGAATCCCTGGTCTTCACACAGGGCCCTGTAGGCTAATGGCTAACCCTTGGAATCACTTTAGGGCCAAAGGAGATTTATTCAAGTACTAACCATAATGATTAGTAATGATTAGTAATTTTGTATTAATTTAGTAATCATAATTTATTCAAGTACTAATCATTGCTAGTTTACTAGCCACTTGCGGTTCCTTGTATATATTTCTCTCCAAATACATCTGTTTCAGCAAGCTGAATCACTATTCAATCACCCACGATGATGGATTGAAACCCAACAAAAAGCTCGACTCTGGGCCTTCTTGTGAGAAAATTGCTGCAGCGTTGCTACAGGCAAAGGGCATGAGGAGCAGAGCCAACAGTGAGAGGTGCTCAGCAGCACATGTAACCTCACGAAGGGAGGGAGAACTGGTCAGAATTGAGACCCAGCTGTAGACCACTTCTACTTGCAGGATGATCCCACAGATAGTCGCAAGTCCTCCAGTCCATGGTTTATCATGGTTTATCATGGTTTACCCGATCAAAATCCATGGCTTCTATGGCTTCTATGGCGTATACCATGTTACACCGCCCAGTCACAGCCAAACCTGGGCCCCACCGGTCACAGCCCGCCTGGTCGGCCGACTCACTCACCAAGGAGACGCCTGCGCTGGACCAGGCCTGGAGCCCCTCATCCCAAAAGACGCACTGCGGGCGAAAGCGGCCTGGCGCCAAAATTGAATTGGAGGCTGATAAACCATAGGAAAATGGAGGTTTTAATGGGAAAACCACAGGAAAACCATAGGAAAATGGAGGTTTACCCTCTGGTAAACAAACATAGCTATTGAAAATCACCATATTTAAGGGGTAAATCAACTATAAATGGCCATGTTCAATAGCTTTTTGTATGTTTACCAGGGTATGTTGACCAGAAGAAATGTAAGATTTGACCAACCAACATGTGCAAAAGCTCCAAACTGGGATGGTGGATTTTTTCAAGAACCCTTTTAAAAAGGAAGAAAAGTCACCCTTTGGTAATCAAACATGGCATGGACAATCCCCCATGGACTTCGATGATTTTCCCATTCAAACGTCTCTTCGGCCTTCAAGTGTGGGGCGAGGGAAGCTCACCAGCAGCGGTGCTGCCAGTTGTGAAACGCCCAGCCCATCACCTCGGCTGAATAGATAGTGTATATACACTCCCAAGGGAGAGTATATAGTGTGTATGTATATATATATATACACATATATATATATATACATATATATACATATATATATAATATATATATATATGTATACGTATGCATAATAATATTGCATAATATACATGTTATATATATTTTTGGTGCATACATTGATAGATATAAATTTGTATATGCACATAAGATCGCCCTTACATCGCGGAACTGTATCCCTCCAACCAACCTCAACTGACCAATGCACAAAAGCTGCCCGTAACCACTTCCCATAAGCCCAAACAAAACCATCAGCAAACAGAGGACGAAGAATGCTGCGGACATCTAAGGGTGACCCCCCGAGGTTTATCGCAGTGACAAAGCCAGCTACACAATCCAGCTGCATCATTGACCCGCATCCTGAAAGAGGTGTTTTTTTGTTCAAACCCATCATCATCATCATCATCATCATCAGGATTTAACCAACTCCCCTCAAAGATCATTCATTAGATACTTTTTAAGCGCGAATCTTCGCCAGCTCTCCAGGGTGGGGGTGGAATCCCAGCAGGGCCCAGGTCCACACCCAGGGACTGGTGTAAAGCTGCACGCTCGCCATGGGCGAAGCCAACACCGCAGGTGGCGCCTCGAAGAACTCGAAGAGGCTGCTGTTGGAATCAATCAACGCCAGGCTGAGCACAAAGCCGTCTTGCAACGTCTCTAATAGGGCTCCTGCAGGATGGTGCCCCCCAGTGATGTTTGTTGGTTTATAAACCCCAGCAACTATAGTTATATCTGCCATAAACCATAGTTATGGGACTTATAAACCAACTTAGCTAACTATGGGGCACCACCTTGTGGCAACATCTGCCAATGTTGCAAGTTCGACGTTTGGCGAGAAAACAGCAAGGAAAAGTATGGAAGAATGGGGGATGGATCCAACGGTTCAACATCAATAATAAAAAGATTCCACACATCGAAAAAAAAATCGGAAAGGTTCACAAAGAAGAAACTTTGCAGCTGAGCTCCTGATTTGGATACCCAGAAATGTTGAGATTTCACTCCAAAACCTGTGGCTTCAACCAACTCAAACAGCCAGAACCTGACAAAAATCGCGCTCCTGGTAGCTCCACGGTCACCCCTTGGTAGCTGAAGCTCAACCTTGGGTCTAAGCAAGAGTTTTTTAGCGGCTTAACCGTGGTTAACCGTGGGTAACCCAAGTGGTCATCATGATCACTATTATATATATATATACACAGTATATATATATATATGAAGGGCCATAAGTTGGCCCATAAAATCCCTTCACGCTAGTACTAAATACCCCCGCTTCAGTATTGAATCTATTCATGTGGGGGGCACCAAACTATTGAAGATTCAATTTTAGGAGGGATTATAATCAGAACCACGGTGAAAAAATAACCGAAAAAATGGGATTCCCTTTACAATCCTATAGCATTTAAGCATTTAATACTTATCATTGATCATGTCAACCCCGGTGGTTGCAGTACCCCAAAGAGTCATAATCTGCTTCGAAAATAGTACCCAACAAGGGCTATCCAGATGCCACTGCCCCCCATGTTCAGCTGGTGTATACAGTACCCTCTCGTAAACTAACATAACTATGGAAAATCACCATTGTTTATGGGTATATCAACTATAAATGGCCATTTTCAATAGCTATGTTAGATGAATTCCACATCCATTTCATGTGGTCTCATCCCCTGAACCATTCTGTTGCCAACTGCGCGTTCTGGGGCACCTGGTGTTTTCCTAACGTTTTGTGGCTGTTTTTTCGAGGTTTGGATGTATGCAAACATATGCACTTGTTTCATGATGTTTCATGTAACACCTGGAAGTTTCATAGGACTTGATGTTGATGTTGTTTGGATGTGGATGTTTGTTGGCGCCCTCACTTTGATATGTGGCCTTCACATACATCTTTTGCACTGCGTGTTTCTCCTGTGTCATGCTCGCTGCGGGGTGGGGGGGTGGGGTTGGGGGGGCTAATGACTTTCAATGCCTGCTAAGTTCAGAAGTGATGCTATGCTATTGATATTTGCTTCTACACTTGCCATCAGAAGTGATGCTGTGCTATTGATCTTTGCTTCTACATTTGCCACCAGAAGTGCTGGATGCTACGCTATTGATCTTTACTTTTACACTTGTCATCAGAAGTGATGCTACCCCATTAATCATTAATCTTTGCTTTTCCACTTGCTTCCGAAGGCATTCTATGCTATTGGTCTTTGCTTCGACACTTGCCATCAGAAGTGTGATGCTACCCCATTGAACTTTGCTTCGACACTTGCCATCAGAAGTGATGCTACGGTATTGATCTATGTCGCACGAATTTGCAGAAGTTGGTCGCAATCAGTAAATTGTTTCACAATCAGACGTACCATCTGGTTATTTAACATAGCCATGGAAAATCACCATTTTTAATAGGTAAACCTCTATAAATGGGCCATTTCCCATGGCTATGTTAGTCATATTCCACGGATGGAATTGAAAAAAGGGTGCTTCCAACATCGATGCGTGTTTGCAGGCGGAAATGTGTTCGCAGCCACAAAAAATGTACCAGGCGCTTTCGCGCCGTTCCCAGTTGGATCTACAACTAGTTGATACATGTTGATACATGTTATGGATATATCATATATCAACTAGTTCTATATCTAGTATTTATCCATATCAGTCCTAATATCATATATCTACATATATCTACATATATCTACATATCTACATATATCTACATATATCTACATATATCTACATATATCTACATATATCTACCAACTCCACGCCAGGACACCCACTGGCTGGCGCCAGCAGCCGCTTCGACAAACTTGCGCTGCCGCTCGTGGCCTCCACGGTCTCGTCGAGCGTCACGCCGTCGGGGCCGGTGACGTTCGACGCAGCGCTGCGCAGCGCCGCAGCGATCTGAGCCTGTCGAGTTTCCAACGATGTCCTGGGTCGACAGATTTCTGGTCCTCAAGTCCTGAACGGTAACAGAAACCTTGGATTTTCTCTCCATATATACATATACATATATATATATATATTGCATCTTGATACATGGTACATGTTCTGCATATTACATATATACATATCATAAATGTCATCTCAAAATGGTTGAGGTCGAATAATCATTTTATTCTGTACAAAACATTCGAAATTGGAAGGGATTCTTCGGTCAAAAAAATATATTTCAGTCGATTCGCCCTTGCTTCACCAAAACTTCTTAGCCTTCCAGGCTCATCCCAGGCCCTCGAAGCTGGATTATCTTGAACATGGCCAAGTTTGGTAGCCTGCCCAAAAAGATGTTGGTTGGTTTGTGATGGTTTCTGTGTATTTGCTTTTCTACGGCGTAATGTGTAATGTCCCCATGTAGGGCAAGGACTAAAGCCTTACCCGACCCAGAAGACCAGACGGAAACGGCAAAATCAAAGCCTCGATCCAAGTTTCAAAGCCTCTGCAGCATTCACTGGTAGCCCTGTCGTGGTGGTCGTAGTTGTTGGCACGGTCCAGTAGGCATCCACCAAATCCTGTCGAAAATCCACGGTCCAGATATGAATCATGTTCATACTGTGGATGGAAGAAATCCTGCACCACCTTGGATGGTTGAAACCCTATAAATAATGGGATAAACCATCTATCAACTGGTGCAGGATTTCTTCCATCCACTGTATTAAGGGTGTGTCCAAAAATGCGGTATGCCCGCTACCCCAAATTGTCATGTTAATTGTCGGAAATGTGTGACAAATTGTTGGAATTCAGTGGACTCTGTTTTCAGACAAACCCATTTTTTTTTCCGTAGAAAACTACGGTAATTGCCTTCAGAGAAACCCATGGATTTTAACATTGACACTAACCTAACGAGCTGAAAATACAAGTTGAAGCACCGGTCTCTCTTTCGAAGTGCTAGGAGATGCAAAAGCCACTGATCTCCCTACTAAACAGATCATCAAGTTCAGAGCTTGTGGGGGCACACACATATTATTGCAACACAGCCACCATCAGCCACCCATTTTGATCCAGTTAGCTGTATCACAATCATGGCTATTCGACGGTTCAGATTTTTCATTTCCCCCCAAAGCTCTTCATTCTGGTGCTTGCAAATACCCATGCGTCTGAAGATAGTTCCAAAGAATGTCCAAAGCATTTATACATAATATACATTAACTACATGTGTATATATATATATATATATATATATATATGTATTGTACATGTATATATTATATTCAATTATATGATAGTATAGTAAAATAAATATTATAAAGTATTATGTTCTACTATGTAACATGATAGTACATTAAATCATATTATATTACGTTATATTATACTATATTATATTTTATCATACTATATTATATTATATGACATTATATTATGTTATATTTAAAATTATATTATATTATATGTTCTTATATATATAGTGTTTAACATCAATTCATATCATATTATATTATATTACTTTTAACTTATATTGTGTCATATTAAATTATTTTGTTCTTATTATATTTTGTTATATTATGTTAAATTATGTTATATTATGTTTTATCAAATTATTGTGTTATATCAATATATATATATAACATATTGTAATATATTATATTTTATTATTTTTTACGTTTTATATTTTATTATATTTCATAATATTACATTATGTTATATATTAAACTGAATCATTTAGAATTATATGAAAATAAAATCAGTTTATATTTTATTATATTATGCTAATCTAGGCTATATTATAAGTTGAATATACTATATGTTATATTACATATTATGTTATATAATATATTATGATATAAATTAAATATGTTTTTAAAAATTATATTATACTATATGCTGTACTTTATTATATGATCTCAGGATGTAATATTTGCAAAAAATATTAAATATTATGTGTTAAATATTATATATTAAGTATTATCTGCAATATATAATCTATCATGTATTTTATCTATACATTATATGTTAAATTGAATACGTTATATATTATCAAATAAATATGTATATATATAAAAGATAATATTGAACTATATGTTATATAGAATTGTTTCTGCTTTATTATACTACATTATATTATCTTTTATTACACATTAAACTATGTATTGAACTAAATACTATATTAGATATTATTATACATTATGTTATTTTCTAATGTGGTATATTACATGTTATTGTATCCTATAGTTTTTTGAACATTATTTCTTTTACACTACATTATATAATCATATTAAATATTACATA
This sequence comes from Cladocopium goreaui, assembly GCA_947184155.2. Classification (NCBI taxonomy): domain Eukaryota; class Dinophyceae; order Suessiales; family Symbiodiniaceae; genus Cladocopium; species Cladocopium goreaui. The sequence goes on along the minus strand of CAMXCT020000878.1, from coordinate 19,258 downwards.
TTACTGAATTCAATTATGATATTTCATTATAGCATCAAATTACAATATATATTATTTCATACCTCCAAATATTGCATTAAATTATATTATCATATTTTACTATACTATAGTTCATTATTATTTATCAAAAAATCAAAAATATTATGCTATACTATATCAAATTGTATTTTATTGGTTGATATTAAATTATATTATGCTGTATTATATTGTATCGTATTATACTTTACTATATTTTATAAAATATTATGTTATTTTATACTTTATATTATATTACTTATATTATACGATATTGTATTATTTTATTTTATTGTATTTTTTATTATGTTAAATTAAATTTTAATATATTATATTATAGTTTTTAAATAATATAGTATTATATTAGATTAGATTAGATGAGATTAGGTTATATTGAATTAGATCATATTATATAATAAATTTTACATTATATTATATTTTATGATATTAAATTAGAATATATGATGTTATATTAAATTATATTGTAATATGTTATATTATATATTGTATTATATATAATATTATATCAACTATTTTATTTTTAAATTATATTTTGATATTTTTTACTATACTATATTATATTAAATATTGTTGTATTCTAAAACATTATATATCATATTATATCATATGACATTTTATTACATATTTTTGTATTACTATATATTATATTATGTTGTGTTATATTATATGATAATATGTTATATTATATTGTATTATATGTTTTTAGAATATATCATATTATAGCATATTGAATTGTATTATATTATGTTATAATGTTTTGTTGTGAATTAAATGAAACATCTCTGTTTTTCATGTTTTATTATATATTATATATATATAATACTTTAGTTAAATATTATTGTATTACATTTGATATTTATTATTTTATATGTGATATTATTTTCATATTAATTTTAATTTAAATATTATATTTCATGTTAGATCGAAATATAATATATATATACTTATATCTTGTATCATATATTAAATTAAATATAATATATTATCTGAAATATTATATAAGGATATATTATGTATTATTTCAAATATTATATTGGTTTATGTTAAAAAATTGTATTTACACATATAATATACCACCCACATCTCCATGCGCTACATCCGTCCCAATCTCTAGTACGCCACGTCTCCATTACACTGCTCCAGGTGCCAGCATAGATCCACATGACGCTGGTGGAGCTATCGAAGACGGCTACGTGCATGTAGCGTGCCATGCTGCTGATACTGGTGAATTCCGTCCACGTGCTGCCAGCAATCTCGTAAGACCAAACATCAGAGTACTTCGTTTCCTCAGATTTTGAGGAAAACCCAGGCGCATCTCATGTGTTGAACTTACAACACAATCAAAATGGCATTTGAAGGGGGAAAATGATGATTCACCAATTCACCTCCAAAGTTGGGGGGTACAGCAGCTATCCTCGGAGATTTTTTTTCGTGCAACGTAGTGACTGAATCATTGTTGCTTGGTCTACTACCCTCTGGTCATCAACATGGAAAAATCATAGAAAATCCTCTTTCAATAGTCCGGTGGATCTAATACCCATGATAGAGGATTTCCCATTAAAACCCTCGGTATTTTCCAGCCATGGTCACCAAAGGGTAACCCTGCTGAGCGCTTGCTGAGAAGACCGGAGTTGAACCAAAAACTTGGGGGAGTTGAAGCAATATTATTAATATTAAGCAACATTTTGACATTGAATTGCAGTTACTGTGGTTAGTATGATCGTTGGTATAAATTTTGCGATTTCAATGCTCAATCCGATCGGACGCCCCAACATATCCACAAAAAGCATCCACAACAAATGAGTGGGCACTGCCATCTGCAAGGCACAGATTTCTGCGACGGATGTGCATCCCAGAAGTCGTTAAACGACTTTAAAAAAAAAAACTGATAGAAACCACGATCCCGGATGCATTTTTTAAAAACTCACGTAAAAGAAGGGTTCTTACAGAAGAACAAAGAAAAACGAACAGGAGATGCTGGATCGCATAAAAAACCACTCTTGCAGAACACTCTTGCTTGACACTCCTCTGGGACACTCTTGTGGGACACTCTTGCTTGACTCTCTTGCTTGACACTCTTGTGAGACACTCTTGCCTGACACTCTTGCTCGGCACTCTTCTACCACACTCTTGTAAAACACTCTTTCAGGACAATCTTTTGGGACACTCTTGCTCGACACGCTGGCTTGACACTCTCGCTCGATACTCTGAAACGCTCTTGTAAGACACTCTTGTTGGACACTCTTGTCTGACACTTTTTTTGAATACTCGTGCAAGACACTCTTGTAAAAAAAATCTTGCTTGGCACTCTTCCTGGGACACTCTTGTTTGGCACTCTTGTGGGATACGCTTGCGTGACACATCCGGAACACCTCGCAGTACTACTTTGTACTACAAAGCTTGCACCAAGCAACTCCCAGTGCTACTTTGTACTACAAAGCTTGCGCAAGGCATTTCCCAGTACTACTTCAAACTCAACACTCCACGCTTCGCACTCCACACTCCACACTTCCCACTTAACACTTCATACTTCACACTTCAAACTCCACTCTTCCCACATCACACTCCACACTACACACTTCACACTTTCCACTCCACACCCCACAGTCTCCACTCAGCACTCTCCACTCTCCACACTCCACACTCTACACTTCACACTCTCTACTCCACACTCTCCACTCCACACTTCATACTTTACTCTCCACACTTCACACTTCACACTCTCAACTCCAGACTCTCCACTCCACACTTCACACTCGACACTGCACACTTCACACCTCAAACTTCACACTTCCCACATCACACGCCACGCACTTCACACTTCACACTTCACATGCACTCCACACTCCACACTCTCCACTCCACACTTCACACTTCACAACTTCACACTCTCCACTCCACACTCCCCACTCCACACTGCACGCTTCACACTTCACACTCTCCACTCCACACTCTCCACTTCACACTTCACACTCCACACTCCACACTCCACGCACTTCACACTCTCCACTCCGCACTCCACACTTCCCACATCACACTTCACACTCCACACTCTGCACTTCACACTCTCCACTCCACATGTCACACTTCACACTTCACACTCCACACTTCACACTCCACACTGCACACTTCACACTTCACACTTCACACTCCACACACTTCACACTCCACACTCCACACTGCACACTTCACGTTTGAAATAACATCACCTTTTGTAACATTTCCCAAAGACAGCGCGTCGCAACGAACTTTTGAGGAAATGTTGGCGCGAAATGCACTTTCACAACTTCAAAAACATAACCTTTTGTACCATTTCCCATAAAAACTGCGACGATGCGAAATTTCGACGAAATTTTGACGACAAGCCTGCATGCCACAAAGCCCCACGCCTGCCACGCGAAATGCACTTTCACAACTCCCAAAACATCACCTTTTGTAACATTTCCTATAGACACTGCGACGACGCGAGAAACGAAACGAGCAGCAAACAGTCCTCCACCCCCAGACCCCCTACCAACAAAACAAGAACCCTTCGCTACACATTCGGGAAAGAACTAAGGGTACAGCATGGGGCCCCCCAGTTATAAGTGGTTTATAAACGACTATAACCACCGTTAACTATAGTTATATCTACCATAAACCATAGTTAAGCCCCATCCTGTATGTCAATTTATGAAGGGTGATCGGGTGATTCCCTGACTTCCCACATGTTTCATGGTGGCTCCACCCAGTGGTTTTTCATCACCGCATCAAAATCGCCATATCACATGAAGTGCTCTTCCATCAGAAAAAAGCATGTTCTTTTCAAACGTCCCACTGTTTTTCTTGGTGCAAAATTTCAATATCACCAGAGTTTTGATGGTTAAGTCAGTCTGTTTGATGGTTAAATCACTGTTTTTCATGGTGGAGTCACCGTTTTTCATGGTGAAGTTTCCTTTTTTGCTGGTTAAGTTTAAGTCCAGGCACCGAGCCATCATAATAATATCCTCCATGAATCCACATGGTACCACGCGTTCCTTGGCTCTGCGCGTAGACCGCCACATGGCTCCGACGGCCCCCAGGACCACCCGGCTGGGTGAAGTTGCTCCAGGTGTTCCTCGTGTGCAAAATGGTGTGGCTTGTGGTGATCAGTTTACATATATATATATATATATGTGTGTTTAAAAAAAGAAAAAAAAACATATATACAGGTGTATGTGTGTGTATTATGGTGATTATTCGTGATATTTATATGGGCACTACATCTATATATATATATACATGGTGATTCACCACCAAAACCGGTGACTTGACCAACAAAAATGCTGACAAACGCCACCAAGAATCGTGACTTAACCAGCGAAAGAGCCGGTGACTTGACCAACAAAAATGGTGACTTGACCAACAAAAATGGTGACTCAACCAACAAGAATGGTGATTCAATGGGAATTGAATGGAGTACTCTAACCATACCTTCTACGAACCAAACTGTTTGCCATGGAAAATGACCATAAACTCCTATGTCATCAAACATACTCTTAAGATGGTTACCCGAACCCCGACGTCGCAGTGCAGTCGTTGTAATTCATCAAGACAAAAAATAGTTCTTTTGTTGTGGGGTCGTTTTAAGCCATGTGCCAGACTGTGTATGCGTGTGTGTGTGTGTTTCTGTGTTTCTGTGTGTGTGTATGAAACATTACAGACACACAAACATCTAAATGCATGCATATTGTATACATACTATATATGTATATATTTGCATTCATAATGTAAATGCATAACATAGTCATATATATATAGTTACAAGCATGATTCACCATGTTTCCCGCCTGGATGGATTCGCTGGATCCATGTTACCACACCCCGGAGCACTTCATCCATGGCCCAAACTGATGAAAAAAATGAGACGTACACAATTGTCAGTTGCGATGTGCCAAAAAAAACTATATATATATATGTGTGTGTGTATTCTCAAATATATATATGTATATATACATGTAACTATGTATATATTTTAAAAAATAACTATTTACATACATTATATATATATATATCAAATATATATATATATATTATATAAATATAAGTATAAACGATATATGTATATTATATATACATACAATATGTATATATATATATATTATATATATAAGTATAAACGATATATGTATATTATATATACATACAATATGTATATATATATACGTTATATATACATACAATATGTATATATATAGACACATGATATATAAATACATTATATATACATACAATGCATATATATGTGTAAATTATATATATACATATATGTATATACATATATGTATACATTATATGTAAATATGTCTATATATATATATTATCTATATATATATATATTATGTATATATATATTATGTATATATATATACATTATGTATTTATATATATATGTATACATTATATGACTAGTACGTGTGCGCACACCCTCTCGGAATTTCACTGGGCAAACCAAAATCCCTGTTGTAAGTTGTAAATGGTTTGTCTTTCGCGGAAAGGTAAGAAGAACAAACAAAAATGCATGTCTAGCTACCATTTTTGTTCTTTGTATAAAATATATATTTATAAATACAAAATATACATTCCACCGGCAAGAAACCCCAAACAGTGTGGAGGTAGGAAGTCAATGTACCAGATACAAGCAACAGTAGCAATGGAACAGTAACAGATGAGGTTAGACATGATCGCAACTGCAGCAGCAGTGCCTTCTATATATATATATAGATCTATCTATTTAGAGGAGCTGACAACATCTTCAGACCAGAACTTCCTGTGACCATCCTCGAAGAACTTTCATACAAGCACCAATGGAGAGGATCTTCAAGATCTGAAGGCAAGGACCTCTTAAGGAGGATGTCAAGAAGGATGTCAACAGGATCTCCACAAGATCTTCGCACAAGGACCTGAAGATCATGTAAGGACACCTAGAGGATTTCACCAGAACCTTTTCAAGAGCTTCCCACAAGGACCTGTACAAGGTCATGCAAAGGCCTCTGACAGCACGCCACGACGATCTCCACAAGAGCTTCTCAAGGACTTGTAAAAGACCTTGACCAAGATCTTCATGCCAGTACCCCTAAGAGAAGCTCACAAGAGCGTCGTAAAAGGACCTGCTAGCTGGAGCGGATCTTACAAGACCTCACAAGAGCTTCCCACAAGAACTTTCATACAAGCACCTGTAAGACAGGATCTCCACAAGATCTTCTGTTAAGGACCTGTGCAGGATCATGCAAGGACCTCTCAGGGAGGAATTTAGCAGGATCTCCACCAGAACCCGCTGAAGCGAAAATTCACGATGAAAATGCCACAGACCAAGAGCGTGAGAACACCGCGGGGCAGACTTTGCGCGAGCCTGCGCAGTCGAAATGCACATGAACATCTCAAAAAAGACATTTTGTGCGAGGGTTTGCAGGAAAAATGTTGCCCCCCAGAAGTTAGGCACACGTTTTGTGCGAGCCTGCGCAATCGAAATGCACATGGACATCTCAGAAAGAGCCATGTCATGCCAGAATTTACAGGAAAAATGCCGCCCCATAACTTAGGCGCACGTTTTGCGCGGGCCTGCGCAGTCGAAATGCACATGGACATCTCAGAAGGATCATTTTATGCGAGAATGAACAGGAAAAAATGCCGGAGGCCAGAGCACGAACCCTGATCTAACCCCGGCCTTAACTCCTACCGTAAGAAGCCCTCAGTGTGGACACGCTGTTTGGGAATTATATATATATATACACACCCGTACTTACAGAGTCATACAAGGTCATCATAGATCTATCTCCATCAGGAGGTCAGCACATCTCGCCAAGATTCGCTTGGATGTCAAGGCACCAGAGCCTGGGGGGATCCAGGCTGGTCATTTTTACCACAGGAAGGGAGGAGTTATGTTCGTTGGTTTATAGCCTCATTGATGGCAACCCAAGAAAAAATAGAAAAGTCCTACTTAATGGCAAATTCCAGTTCAAACTTTTCCGGTGTTGCTATAACTATGTACAGATATATCCATCATAAACCCAAGCTAACCTACTTTTAAACCAACCTACCTATCTGGGTTGTAATATTAATGTGGTAAACCCAAGAATAAACCCCATGTTGGGGGTATGGGTTGTACATGTTTGTACCCCCAAATGATTAAAGTGGATTAGTTTGGGGCTGGATGGGCTTACTACAATCTACGGGATAGCCCATGATTGTTCGTCTTCCTGTTGACTAGTTGCAATCAGCATTTTGGTCGGTGACCCACATCTAGTAGTTCTTTAAGTCATATTCCTCGTTTTGGTATGCTCAAAACGCTACATGTTAGAACCCTAGGTCCATCCAAGCGGCTCTTTGGAGGAAAACCAGCCACCAGAACCGACGGGGGAGCCCGCCTGAGCTGAGTGGAAAGGTTTGAAACTCAACAAAGAAAGGATTGGGTCAAACATTGGGTACCGATCGATCCTTTTTGAAGTTGTCGGACGCTCAAAAAATGTTTAGTAAGTTTAGTATCTCTTATTTGAACCACCAACCCACTGAAAAATATCAAACACCCAGTGAGACTTTTTTTTTACTGTTTACGGTAGGTTGAGACCGTTTTCCCAAACACCCACGAGTTCCCCTCCCAGCCTCTTGGGGGCATAGTTTTGACCCTCATTTGGTGAACTCGACGGACCAACGTCTGCCCAAAAAACTGGAGAGTTGGTCATCTGACCTAATCATTGTGCTCACAAGTGTATATATATATAACACATGTATATAATATTTGTGTAATATATATATATATACACACATACGAAGTATACAATATATATATATACAAATGTGTATATATATATATATACATGTATAATATAATATGGTACACCTTCTACATGCGATTTCTTACCAGTATCTTGCTCTTATGTTCCTAGTAGCGGTTTGCTGCTTTTATTTCAAGATGCCAAGCGGCAAACATCCAAATCATGCCAGTCCCAAAGGGCTCGTAGACCTCAGCCATTGATGGAATCTGGGAATATCCGGGGATTATTGCTGCAAAATCCCTTTCAAACATATAGGGATTTGGTAGTTCGGAAAGTCTCAAAGTAATCTAGGCATAGATATTAGAAAATCCCCTAAGTTCGAATGATTGCTGAAGATCAGGATCCCCATTTCATAATCTGTAGAATCCCCGTTAAAAACATGGTAAGAAAAAGCCTAACACAAAAAGGTCGCGTTGTGCAGTGACAAATCCTCGGCAGAGAGACTGCGGAGTGGTACATCAGAGGAAATGGCCCATCCGCAGCTTGCGACCACGAGTTCCCCGTGACGTCGTAGATCCAGGTGTCAAACTGACGCTTGGCTTAAGGTGGACGTCCACAGCTATGGAGATGGTCGAAAATCAACACGGACACACACACACACACTCTCTATATATATATACATATATGTATAATATATACATATATAGTATATATATATATCATATATATATACACAACATAGATGCACATCATATGTATAAATACACGCATGAAAACCAGCCAGTACACCTGAAAAGCGCCTTGTTTGGGTGGTTCAGCCAGCCATCTATGAGTCAAAACCCTGGGACCCAAACGGTACCCTAAGTCATAGCTGGTTGCTCCAGGTTCATACGTTTTGACCCATCGCCCACTGGTCTCTGGCCAGGGCATCCGAATGATTGGGAGAACTATTGATGGCTTCGTTGGTTTCTTTTGACCCTCAGGTGATCTGAACAACCGGAAAATCGTATATACTCAATATAATATATATATATATATAATATATAAATATATATAATAAATAATATACAATATAAAATATAAAATAATATAAAATTATAATAATACAATATATAGTATATAAAATATATATGATATATGATATATAATATATAATATGATATATTATATATATAATAAATATATAATATATAATATATAATATATAATATATAATATATAATATATAATATATAATATATAATATATCATTTATAAAATATAATAATATATATATATCATTATACAGAGAGAGGGAATATCATCTATGATTTTCCCATGAATTCTATGAAAAAGAATGCCGGCAGAAGATGTTCGTGACAAACATCCAGCCATGCTTCAACGCGGCCTGTGGGATATTTGAATAATAGCCTCCAAGGATCCACATCCTGCGGACGTGGTCAAAGTCATCGGAAAACCAGAGATGTTGACATCGGAAAACCATAATGCCCCAGTTACATATGGAATATATATATATATATATATGGAATATGTATGTGTATATATATATATATGGAATATATATATATGGAATATATATATATATGGAAGTTTAGAGATATCTATGAGATTTTCTATGAACCATAGCCAGATGGCGGAAAAAAGAGACTTGACCAAGACCCGCAAATCTTGGGATCTGTGGAAGTGATGGGATGATGACATGGGGATTAGCAATGGCTGTTTGATCATTGAATGGCTGGTACAGGGATGATTATCCTTAAATTTCTTAGTTAATACCTACCCATAGGGATTTTAGGGTCGCCTAATTTCAGACAAACCCTCACATCACCAGGTTCCTGGGCCGTGTATCCAATCCCATCATTTCTGTTAAAGCATTCATTTTGCTTACTTAAATCGCCATCCGTTACAAGTAGGTTTCAAACGAAAAGAAAACAGTTGCTAAGCTTTAAAGTGCCGAATCCTCACTTTTTGTCAAGATCCAAAAATTTCGAAGCGGGCGCCCCCACCCCCCGGTCCTCCCCACGCCATCGAGCACAGCAGCATGCGCCCGGCGTGTCGGGGGTACGCCACCCACGGGTGTCAGCTCTGACCATGAGGAGCTGGTGGTGTCGTAGGAGAAGAGATCCTCGATTTTTGATCTGCTGAAGCATCGGAAAATTGGGATCTAACAATCAAAATGGAGATCTAACCTGCCCAAAAAATTGGTTTTAACATGATTTAACTATAGGGAAAATGGGATTTAAAATATTTAAATGGTATTTAACTACTTAACCATTAAAAATGGGGATCTAAGTTCTAAGAAACAAGAATAGAGCAGTGCTCAAAAATACTTTGCCAAGTCCCCATGAGTTCCAATTGGTTTTTTCCGCGTTACATCCTCGTTCTCAGTCAATTCCCAATTCACCATGAACAATTATCATCTGAATTTGTCATCCCCCGGTAAATTCAACCAGGACATTTCCCCATAGAGAACGATAGCGAATTCCCAACGAATTGAAAACGTGACTTCCCAGTCAATTCCCGATGGATTCCCATGTTGCTTCTCCATCCAAAAATTCCCTGTTGATTCCCCACTGATTCCTCATTGATCATCCACTACTCCCCATGCTTCCCCGTTTTTTCATCATGTGAAGTCTTCATTGCTTCCCATTGAATTCCACATTGCCCTTCAAACTTCCCATGAAAAATTCCTCAGTTCCCCGTGACTGTCCCATCGGTGAATTCCCCAACGAAATTCCCATGAAAAATCCGTTTCCGTCGATTCACCGCGCTTTAACTCGCCATGCCAAATCCGAAGTGATCCCCGCTAGAAATCCCTGCTATTCCTCATTGATTTCCCATCTCCCAGTAGTTCCCCATTTACCCCAGGGAATCTCCCATTTCCGTTCCCATTTACCCCAGAATTCCCGGAAAAAATCTGAATTCCCACCTTGAATCGGAAAAATCCCTCGAAAAATGCCTTGTTTCATCCAAAAATGATGATTTCACGGGACCGGGAAAAAATCCACCGCAGTGGAACCATGGTGAAACGAAGATTCAAAAATCGAAACTTCTGAATGGCGAATCTACCAAGAGAAGTTGGGACATTCCACAATGGGGTATTTACCTGAAATTAAACTTACTTGTGCTAAACGTAGGGAATTTTCGGGAATGATCCACTGGCTAACTAACAATAATAATCCCAGCAACCCCCATTGCTATCCATTCCCTACGTTTAGCACCAGTAAGTAAATTATTTAACAAAACTTGGATATAGCGAAGTCAACCAAAATATCTTTGGATTTGTCAAAAAGTTCTGGTTTATAAAACCTACATGAAGCTACCAATGGGGTCATGACAGGCGCCACAATGGGGATACAGTATGTCACACTCTGTGTTTTAGTCATGGTATCATGGATTGCCCTTACGGGATGGTCATCGCCATATATGTATGGAATATGTGTATGTATATATATATATATAGATATAGATATATTTATTTGTTTATTGATTTATTTACCTATGCGCTTATATACCCAAAAAATGACCCAAATGTAGGTAAATATTCCATACCATGGAGCATGTGGGGTATGGTTTCTCTGGCTGTGTCGGAATTTCAACTCAAGTTATTGGCAATGCTGAAAAGGGGCAATGAAAAAACCGAGAGTTTGGTCATGGTAAACCCATGGAAAATGATGAAAACCTATGGTAAACCTATGGAAAATTATGAAAACCTATGGAAAACCAATGGAAAATGATGAAAACCTATGGAAAACCAATGGAAAATGATGAAAACCTATAGAAAAACTATGGAAAATGATGAAGACCTATGGAAAAACTATGGAAAATGATGAAAACCTATGGTAAACCCCAATGGAAAATTATGAAAACCTATGGAAAACCAATGGAAAATGATGAAAACCTATGGAAAACCAATGGAAAATGATGAAAACCTATAGAAAAACTATGGAAAATGATGAAGACCTATGGAAAAACTATGGAAAATGATGAAGACCTATGGTAAACCCCAATGGAAAATTATGAAAACCTACGGAAAACCAATGGAAAATGATGAAGACCTACGGAAAACCAATGGAAAATGATGAAGACCTATGGAAAAACTATGGAAAATGATGAAGACCTATGGTAAACCCAATGGAAAATTATGAAAACCTATGGAAAACCAATGGAAAATGATGAAAACCTATGGAAAACCTATGGAAAATGATGAAAACCTATAGAAAAACTATGGAAAATGATGAAGACCTATGGAAAAACTATGGAAAATGATGAAAACCTATGGTAAACCCCAATGGAAAATTATGAAAACCTACGGAAAACCAATGGAAAATGATGAAGACCTATGGAAAACTTATGGAAAATGATGAAGACCTATGGAAAAACTATGGAAAATGATGAAAATCTATGGTAAACCCAATGGAAAATTATGAAAACCTACGGAAAACCAATGGAAAATGATGAAGACCTATGGAAAAACTATGGAAAATGATGAAGACCTATGGAAAAACTATGGAAAATGATGAAAACCTATGGAAAAACTATGGAAAATTATGAAGACCTATGGTAAACCCAATGGAAAATGATGAAAACCTATGGAAAACCTATGGAAAATGATAAAAACCTATGGTAAACCCAATTGTTGATGTTCGCTGGGTAGGAACGATTTTTCGGAAAGGGTCAACCTTTGGGACCAATTTGGCCCAAAGATTGGGTCTAGTTGTGGCTTATCAGCATATGTTGCAATCAAAATGCAATGTGTAAATTATAAATGTTCCATTTTTCAGGCCTCAGTTTGACAAGTTGTCTTCTCAAAAATCATTAGAAAACAATCAACTCGAAAAACCTCCTAACATTTCGACAGTTCAACCTTTTGTTCCTGGGTAGTTTCAACTCATCCACAAAGAACTGAAAGTCAATCCGAATCATCACCTCACTTGAAACCGGGAAAGAAAAATGAAATCAACCAGATCCATGTACTGTATCAATAAAATTCAGGCAAAATCCCCATGGGTGGTAGCTTCGATCATGTTAAATCCCCTTTATGTTGGGCCAGACAAACCTCCCATCAAGTACACATCACGGTTATTCATATCAATCGTTCTCAAATAATATCAAACGATCATCAAACAGTTTGATTTTGCATGCCCCCAAAGAAACCTATATCTCCCATAACGCCATATAATAACCTAAATATCCATAAGTAACACTTAATAAATAGATACTACAATGTATGTATGTATGTATGTATGTATGTATGTATGTATGTATGCATGTATGTATGCATGTATGTATGCATGTATGTATATGCATGCATGCATGTGTATAGTATATATATATATATTATGCACTATCTCTATGTGTATATATATATACATACATACTCTATATTATATTTATATATATAGTATATAATTTATTATATTGAATAATCGTCGAAATCAGGGCCTTTCCACATCCTCCCGTCAAAGTGTCCCCGCTGTAGCTGGGTCCATCTCCACCGTAGATCAACAGCGTGCTGCCCACCACCACCATCGACGCCTCCCAGCGTTCCGTCGGGGCCCCAGCGGCTGAGGCGTTGCGCCAGGTGTCGCTGGTGACGTTGTAGGCCCAGATCTGGTTGATGTAGTCGAAGCTGGGCGACGCCACAGAGTTGTCAAAGCCTGGTGACTGGATTTGTTGGGAATCTTAGGACGTGACTGTGGAGGGCCCGGAAATGCTTGTCACGTTCACGCATTTTTGGACGATAAAATATAGGGGTAGGGTTTGTATTGCAGAAAACGGATCTAAAGGAATGTGACCCCAGTTCCCTAATATTAAACGCTTCTTAGAAACCATGGCTTAGTACGGAGTTTGCACACAATTAACACCATTTTGGGAGGTGTTTAATATTAGGATGGGATTGCACACAGTCTTTGTTCCACCGTAGGTCACAACGGTATCTGGGCAAATGCAACATCCAATCATCCCGGCACCTCGTCCTCCGAAGGTAAACATCTCACCATGCAACAAGGCGCTGCAGGCACTCTGCACTCGAAAGTTGCCATCGCTGAAGCTGCTGCCAGACCACTCCGCCGTCGCCGCCAGCAGCTGCGCCAAGAAGGCGATGCCAATCGTACGCATCGTACGTGCCGCCAGCCAGTATCAAAAAGTCAGTTTTTGGGGGAGCTTGAGCTTGGTGAAAAGCGCAGTTTAGAGCTGGGAGATATGGATATATACGTATGTATATATGTGTATATAAATATGTGTATATATATACGTATATATATATACACATACGTATATACGAATATGTATGCGTGTTAATATGTCATATTTATATACATAAAATATATATAATTATATATGGTGATATATAGTTAATATAGTTATATATAGCTATAGTTATAGTTATATAACACATATGTTCATCATCTTTCTTTTCAATATCGGTGTCTGACATGTGTGGCTTGTGTTTGATTTATGTTAGAAATATGTCCAACTCCATCCAAATCCCCGACTTCAAGCGGCGAATGCACCATGATTCATCTCGGGCATGTTGTCCAAGGTGGGTAACATAGGGATGGAGAGTGGACCATATTTAATGCCACCAACTAGATCTAGTATCAACATGCATCAACAGACATCAACAAGGAGGTATGGGTCAGAAGGATCAGAAGGATCCACTGATGGTTCAGCGGTATGGCCAAGTTTGCTGGCTGGTACTCCAAGTTCGTTCCCCACCGCTATCAATCCCAGTCTGGTCGCAATGTAGGAGTGTCTGGCGACTTGTCGCCAACAACCGCCCTGCAGCGTTGAAGTAGACCTTGGCTCGTCCCGCCGATTTTGCTTCGTTGCCGAGATCGTTGATGTCACTTGATGTCCATGGCTTCAAAATCCAAACGATGTGGCTCTTCGAACCGAGGCACAATATCCTCAGATGCGGCTCGGCGGAACAGCGGGTTGTGGTACAATCCGTAAATCTCCTCGTCAATCATTCTCCGATTGTGCCCTCTTTAGAATTCCATTTTGGTATACCCCACTTTCAGACACACCCAAAAGGATAAATGTGGACATGGGCAACACTTTTGCGAAGGAATCCCATAACTGGGTTCAATAGTTCATCTACGCAGAATGGTTGAAGAAAAGAGGGGGTACCACATGTACCACCGAGTTTCCTCAAGGAACTAATGGGAAATTGATGGAAATTGGGATATGTAAGATTTACCAACCACTGTGTTCGAGATTACACAGCCACCAAAGGGCCAAGTGACTGGAGTTCAGCATGATCTACTCTTGGGTCTACCACACCTAAATTTCACACAAATGCTGCTTGCCACATTCTGCAAATTACTGAGTCGGAACGGATTGATATCTATATTATGTATATATATATATCCCCTGTTTGTGCTTGCTAAATCTCCAAGTCATGCTGCAAGAAGCTGGGAAAATCAAACTTCTTGCTTTTAACCACACTTTGGCTGGCTAAATCCCAATCTTCAAGCTCTGTAAAGACCTATTTCTGTCGGTGAAATATGTGTGTTGGTTACATCACTTAAATCATTTAAATTCCCAGTCTTCACGTTTAAATCCCAATGTTTCTGCCAGTCAAATACCAAATCCTGCAGAGGTTCGTTTTCTGAAGGCCATTTGTGGGTATTCCATGGTCAAATCCGCCATGGAAATTGCACCTCAAATATCATAGAAATTGCTAAGTTGAATGTCCACTTGTTTTATAACATAGCTATTGAAGCCATGGCCCATTTATTCGTAGTTGATTTACCGTTCTGAAAGATGGTGGTTTTCCAGTTCGCTATGTTAGTTTTAACCATTTTCCGAGCCAAGGCTCTGGAGATTCCTCGTCCAAGCGACTGGCACGGCCGCCCAGGAGCTTCAAACCTCGCGCCGCGGTTCGCATCATGATGTGACTTGCAGTTATATTGGATAGTATATGTATAATGTATATATATATTATAATTATATATATATTATAATATATATATATATATTATTATATATATAATAATAATATAATATAATATAATATAATATAACATAATATAATATAATATAATATAACATAATGTAATATACAATATAAAATAATATATATATAATATAATATAATATAATATAATATAATATAGTATAATATAATATAATATAATTTAATTTAATATAATATAATATAATATAATATAATATAATATATATATACACCCTGCTGATTTAATTGAGGTGAACTAACCCACTTACTGGGGTGAACCACCAAGTAAAAGAAAAACATATATATATATACAGAGGATTGCAGATGTGAAATAAATATAAGTGATGAATGTTGATCTTGGTGTTGAAGGCCTATGTCATTTTTTGGTCCAACTCTCACCCATTTTTCAGGCCCTTTAGACTCTGCTAGACTCATCCTAAATTGTGACCCGGATCAAGGAAATGGGCTGGTTTCACTTAGCACATGGGGGGTACCCCCAAGATGGTGTCTCAATTTATCATTGCTTTCCTCTTAAAATACTATGATTGTATACAGTATACCTAATTTTCAGCAAAAATCCTTTTAAAAATGGAGTTTACTTAAAACATCTTCAAACTATCCTTTACCATCCTTTACCTATTTTTTCCGGGGTAGCCGTCCCAAAAAACGGCGAAAGAAATGGCTCCGAAGCCGCCTGTCCGCTCAGATTCCAGACTTTCCAGCTCTTCCTGCCGCGCGTGAGGCGTGTGGAAGGGGAGAGTAATCCGAAGCTGGTGGAACTCTGACTTTATAGTGATTTGATGGAGGCTGAGGCTGACCAAGAAAGATGAGGTGCTATATACATGTATATATATATACATACATGTATATATGTAATTATATATATATATATGTAATTATATATATGTGTGTAATTATATATATATATACGCGCAACGCCTGGGCTTTGCCCAGGCGTTGCAGTGTAGAGGGTCCCCATTCCCAATCAAATGTTGCTGCAACTCTGCATTCCATTGGGAAGATCAA
>CAMXCT020000877.1:112500-200826 GCA_947184155.2 Cladocopium goreaui | reverse complement strand
AGTAACTTAGTAGTAGTTAGTAGTACTTAGTAGTAACTTAGTAGTAGTTAGTAGTAGTAGTAGTAGTAGTAGTGGTAGTAGTAGTAGTTAGTAGTAGTTAGTAGTTGTAGTAGTAGTAGCAGTAGCAGTAGTAGGAGTAGTAGTAGTAGTAGTAAATAAGGTAGTGGTAGTAGTAGTAGTAGTAGTGGTGGTGTTGGTAGTAGTAGTAGTAGTAGTAGTAGTAGTAGTATTATATGAGGTAGTAGTAGTAGTAGTAGTAGTAGTAGTATATAAGGTAGTAGTAGTAGTAGTAGTAGTAGTAGTAAATAAGGCAGTAGTAGTATATAAGGTAGTAGTAGTATATAAGGTAGTAGTAGTAGTAGTAGTAGTAGTAGTAGTAGTAGTAGTAGTAGTATATAAGGTAGTAGTAGTAGTAGTAGTAGTAGTAGTAATAGTAGTAGTAGTAGTATATAGGGTAGTAGTAGTATATAGGGTAGTAGTAGTATATAGGGTAGTAGTAGTATATAGGGTAGTAGTAGTATATAGGGTAGTAGTAGTATATAGGGTAGTAGTAGTAGTAGTAGTAGTAGTGGTAGTAGTGGTAGTAGTGGTAGTAGTGGTAGTGGTAGTAGTAGTAGTAGTGGTAGTAGTAGTACTACTAGTAGTACTAGTAGTACTAGTAGTAGTAGTAGGAGTAGTAGTAGTAGTAGTAGTAATTGGTGTAGCGCAGTTGCAGTTGCAGTTGTAGTTGTGGTGTGGTGTAATTACTACTATGGTGATGTGTACTGTAGTCTAGTGTAGTGTAGTGTAGTGTAACTAGTGTAAAATCGTGTAGCGCTATTTAGTGGCAGTTGCAATTGTAGTTGTAGTTGTGCGATAACTATATATATTAAAACATACGGGCTTTTAGTTAAATATACGAACATGTATTTTAGACTACCTCCGGGAAAGTTTTCCTTGGCCCGCCCGGCCATTTAAACAGGCGCAGCTTTGAAACTGCTGAGCCCACTCCACGGAGATCAAATTCAAAACACTGTCTCTCCCTACCAGACCGACCCTCGATACCAGCGGAATCCAATTCATTTTAACATACAGTATCTACATTTAAATATACGAACCGGTATTTCATACTACCTCCGGGGCCTCGCGGTCTGGCCCGCCCTCCACATATTTAAATGTCGTTACCGTAGCGTAATGTAATGTAATTAGTGTGGTGAAGTGTTGTGTAATGTAATGTAATGTAGTTGTAGTCGCATTTGTATTTGTAGCTATAGTGAGCAGCAATGTAATTAGAGCAGCGTAGGGTAATGTGGTGTGGCTGTAATTGTAGTTGTAGCTGTGGTAGTAGTAATTGTAGTAGTAGTAATATAATTAGTGTATTGTAATGTAGCAAAAGTTATTTGCATTTCTACTAGTAGTAGTAGTAGTAGTAGCGGTAGTGGTAGTGGTAGTGGTAGTGGTAGTGGTAATGGTAGTGGTAGTGGTAGTGGTAGTAGTAGTAGTAGTAGCAGTAGTAGGAGTAGTAGGAGTAGTAGGAGTAGTAGGAGTAGTAGGAGTAGTAGGAGTAGGAGTAGTAGTAGTAGTAGTAGTAGTTTAGCAGTAGTAGTAGTAGTAGTAGTAGTTGTAGTAGTAGTAGTTGTTGTTGTTGTTGTTGTTGTTGTCTGTCTATCTTTCTATCTATCTACCTATCTATCTCTCTGTCTGTCTATCTATCTGCATGCTTGAAAACGAAGCATTCTGCGAGACTTCCCCATTTTTCTTACTTGACAACATCAAAAACGCAGCAATTCTGCGAGGACAACATCAAAAACGAAGCAATTCTGCGAGACGTCCTTCAAAAATGAAAATTGAGTGCAGAGCTGACAGCCTCCTGCTAATGTGTTTTGCCTTTTCCAGTCCATCTGTCTAAACTACTGCGCCTGCCACGAAAAAGTGATGTCAGGTCGTACGAAGTGCTGCACCTGTCACGCAAAATCATCTCAGCAAACCTGAAAATCTGAGGCTCCAAAATGCAACCCCTCTCAGGAAATCAGCACCCGGACCTCCTAAGAGCTCTGATGAACATGTCTCTTGCACTGCGCCTGCCAGGGAAAATGCATCTTTGCAGATCCTCTTCAAATGTCCCATGCCTGCCATCGTTTTTTTTAAATGCTACCAAACCCTCACGATTTTCCCGCTTCTGGGAAGGTCCGCAATACCTCGCGCCTGCCACGCGAAACGGGTGTTTTGAACATGTTTACTTCGAAATGTGCTTCACGCCACAACGGCGTGCACTTTTTCGACATCGCAACTTCCAAAAGTGATCTGAACCTGATGTGCTTTGTACATGTTGAAATGTGCTTCGCGCCACTACGGTGTGCACTTTTTCCGCATCTCAATTTCCAAAAGTGGTCCGAAAGCGAGGTGCTTTGTACATTTTCACTTACAAATGTGCTTCGCGCCACAACGGCGTGCACTTTTTCGACATCGCAACTTCGTACATTTTGACTTGGAAATGTGCTTCGCGCCACAACGGCGTGCAATTCTTCATCTCTCATCTGGCCAGCTGGCTCCGCACCCGCTGCTTTAGCGAGCCTACTTTTCGACCCTCCGGAACCACAAATCATTGGAAAAACACAATACTTTGCGACTTTCCTACCTTTTCGCGCACCTGGATCTTCTTTCTTCTGACTCTTTCTCTTTCTTCTTCTCTTCTCTTCTCTGACTCTTCCCATCTCTGCTTTTCATCTGTCCATATTGTCGGAAGTTTGACTTTTAAACTTCCTTCAAACAAACCTTATGCGTTGTAATTGTTTGGGTGTGGCGTCTGATTGAACATGCCATATGGAAAGGCAACACAAATGTTCATCCAAAAACAGTGCACAAATCCCCCATGTATAGCCCGCTAGATGCTTTGCGGCCGACTTTATAGAGAATAGCCTGGTATAAACTGGAATGGCCACATGTCTGGAGTCTATAAAGTGGAAAGCCAACATGTTTTGTCTATAAAGTCAAAATCCAACGTTTGTATAAAGTCGCCTGGCCGCGTAAAAACATAAAACTCGATGCAGGTTTTGAGGGTACTTGTGAACATGTCCCATGACTATAAAGTGAGATGCCGAACATCCAGATAGTAATACTTGTGCAGAACAGTGGCACTATAATGTGGATTTCCGGCTAAACAACGATCGTTGTAGTAGCGATGATTTTCTTAATCGCGCCGATGGCAGCATCGACATGATTGTCTATAAAGTTGAGGGGCCACGTTCAAACCTTGGGGGAATATCATCGATCTCATCGATGGGGAACCCAAAAGACTTCGAATGACTTCGAAACCGAACGAAACCGACAGCCAGACAAATATCTATATCGAAGTCGTTAACAGAATCTATGGTAAAACAAAATCTATGTTGGACTGGCCACTTTATACCCCCTCCCCCAACAGAGAATGCCTCTAACACACTTTCCTTTGAAAGGGGTCCTTGGGGTGAAAGGGGTCCTGGTCGCGCGTGCGCGCGGCGCGCCCAGGACCCCATTCACCCTGAGGAATTTTTCAAGGGAAATCTTCTTCTCTATAAAGTGGCCAGTCCAGGTAAAACCCCTGAAAAAACAGAATCTATGTTGGACTGGCCACTTTATACCCCCTCCCCCAACAGAGAATGCCTCTATAAAGTGGCCAGTCCAAGTAAACCCCTGAAAAAACAGAATCTATGTTGGACTGGCCACTTTATACCCCCTCCCCCAACAGAGAATGCCTCTATAAAGTGGCCAGTCCAAGTAAAACCCCTGAAAAAACACATTTTATAGAGGATGGGCATGTGGCCGTGGTTTTGGTCCATAGATGTCCATAGATTTTTAGGATGATTTTGGGAGATTGTCGTCATAGATATACGTAGGTTCACCCAGATTTTTTTTCAAAAGTAAACGATCCATAGTTTGAATCTTGTTGGGTCACGCATGGTGAATCGGCTGGACATTTGCCAACAGATTGGGAATACAATACTCAGCGAAAAGTTTTTGGTTTGGCATGTGTTTATGATTTATATATATTTATATTGATGTGTGAATCATAGGTATACATATGTTCCAAAATACATCTGCAACATATTCAATATACCAATCATCGCCAATCTATATGACACATTGAAAACAATAAACGTATATAAACGTGACATGTCTCATTTTCTTGTGGTAGCCTTCCCGTTGTCCCTCTCCGTTGTAGTTTTCCCCCTTTACCTTGTTGTCAGTCCTTCCGTTTCCGGGTCAAAGTCCTGGAGCCCACTGGCTGGGGTATAAAGTGGCCATTCCAGGTAAAAATGTGTTTTTTCAAGGGTTTTACCTGGACTGGCCACTTTATAGAGGCATTCTCTGTTGGGGGAGGGGGTATAAAGTGGCCAGTCCAACATAGATTCTGTTTTTTCAGGGTTTTACTTGGACTGGCCACTTTATAGAGGCATTCTCTGTTGGGGGAGGGGGTATAAAGCGGCCAGTCCAACATAGATTCTGTTTTTTCAGTGTTTTACCTGGACTGGCCACTTTATAGAGGCATTCTCTGTTGGGGGAGGGGGTATAAAGTGGCCAGTCCAACATAGATTCTGTTTTTTTCAGGGGTTTTACCTGGACTGGCCACTTTATAGAGGCATTCTCTGTTGGGGGAGGGGGTATAAAGTGGCCAGTCCAACATAGATTCTGTTTTTTCAGGGGTTTTACCTGGACTGGCCACTTTATAGAGGCATTCTCTGTTGGGGGAGGGGGTATAAAGCGGCCAGTCCAACATAGATTCTGTTTTTTCAGGGGTTTTACCTGGACTGGCCACTTTATAGAGGCATTCTCTGTTTGGGGAGGGGGTATAAAGTGGCCAGTCCAACATAGATTCTGTTTTTTCAGGGGTTTTACCTGGACTGGCCACTTTATAGAGAAGAAGATTTGCCTTGAAAGGGGTCCTCAGGGTGAATGGGGTCCTGGGCAGCTCTATAAAGTGATTTGGGTGATGTATCTCATGACTCTATAAAATGCTCTGCCGCAATTTTCTTTCTATAAAGTGCCCTGGATGCAGCACAAATTCTTCTTCTTAAAGGGCAAGTTTCACTCTATAAAGTGCTTTGCCATGTATACAGCCCCAACAGAAAGATATTGGCCCGAAATCATTGGGGAGACATGTTTCTATAAAGTGGATGGTGTGACATATTATGGCCATTCTTTGAAGGGAACCAACGGTCTATAAAATGCATTGCCGCATATATTGAGTCGTTTCCTTGTGGGGAACCAGCCGGGTATAAACTGGAAAGCCAACGTTGCTATAAAGTCATCTTCCAGGTCCAAGGGCATGTTTCTCGCGCAAAACATGGCTTTATCCCCCATTGTCGGTATATAAAGTGGCGACCGGAAACCCACTTTATAAGCGCAAAGGATGTCCACTTTATAGTGAGCTATACATGGGGGATGTGCACAAAATCATGGTGGGGAATGCGAAGGATGCCCCAAGTTGATCATGTGAAGGAAAAAAATGCATGGGACCAAAATGGACCAAAACTGTTTCGCTTCCAGCGGATGGGCATTGCAAACCCTTTTCTCGCGCTCACTCAAGTTGTCGGGCCGCTCCCTGGAAAGTCATAATCCCTTCTCTCTCAACAGGGCTGCCCCCAACCCCTAAGTACAAGGGAAGTAAATTTGCCAAAATGTCTGCCAAACATATGCAAAATATATGGGTCAAATGGCCTATTCCCCTCCCTGGGTGGTTATCATTTGCCTGTCATGGGCTGGGGATGGCTGGAGCAACCCTGGTCAAACAAGCTTGGCCCCTTTTCTTGTGGTCATTGTGGGTTTGGTCATTGGTAAGGAAATCTTTCGGCTCTATTGCCGTGTTTTCCAATCTTGAGACGGGTACGTTTGCAAGACTGATTTGGTTTGGCCCTGGTTTTGTCATTCTGGGTTTCCCAACATGATCTACTTTTTTTGGGATGATGGTTTTCCAGGAGCACCTCACCATGCAGCCTGCACGGGAAGGAATTCGCTACACCTCGCAGAGCGCCAAAAGACATAGCCCCGTGTGGATCAAGCGAAGAAACATCCTTTGAGAGTAATACAAATCCATCACATGATCCTTTTTGCAGACATCTGCGCACATCTGCACACCTTCCCAAAGCGAAGCTGTTGGGTAGATGTTAAGTTGAATCGCCTTGGTGAAATATGTTCGTCGTCCAAAACTAGGATAGTTGGAACACGCGCTGACTCTCATCACGCATCGTGGTCAAACACTGCTGCACACCGTGGCGCCCACAGAAAAAGACGGAAATGACAAAAACTGAATAAAACTGCAGTAAAATGACAAAACCAACAAAAAGACAGAAGAAAGAAAAAACAAGAAAGACAAACAGAAAGAAAGAGGCACGCAAGCAAATGAGCAAGTGGTTGTTGAGATCCCGATAAAATGAAATGAGATCAATGACGTGAAAGAAATCAGCGCACGAATGAACGCATGAGTGAGTGAGTGAGTGAGTGAGTGAGCGGGTGATTGATTGGTTGATTGGCTGGTTGGCTGATTGACTGATTGAAGTTCGTAGCTTTTTGCGGTGACTCGGACCTAAAGGTCCACCTGGCGATTGGAGGTGTAAAAGCTATGTTACACTTCTCGATTGGCGCAGTGGACATGAGCCCAACTGTCGACTGAACGAGTGAATCAATGAATGACGAATGCACGAACGAATAGATGAATGAGCTATACTGTACTTCTTCGTTGAACTACCCATGCCCTAAGCCAAGTCTTCTCTTGACAGCTCTTAGCCATGTCTTCACTGAGCTGCTTCTTCACTGAGCCTCCTCTTCCTGAGCCACCTCTTTACTGAGGTGCCTCTTCTCTCAGCTGCTTCTTCTCTGAGCTGCCGCTTATCTGGGCGACTTCTTCTCTGACCTGCTTCTGCTCTGAGCTACTTGCCTCTCTCAGCTACTTCTTCTCTGAGCTACCTCTTCTGCAGCTTCTGAAACCCAATTCTTGGTTTCGCGCAGCCATTACAATGCGTCTATGACAACTTCCAGCTGCAATCCCGCAGTGCAATGCGTTCAGCAACCTCCAGAATATATGGGTCAAATGGCCTATTCCCTCCCTGGGTGGTTATCATTTGCCTGTCATGGGCTGGAGATGGCTGGAGCAACCCTGGTCAAACAAGCTTGGCCCCTTTTCTTGTGGTCATTGTGGGTTTGGTCATTGGTAAGGAAATCTTTCGGCTCTATTGCCGTGTTTTCCAATCTTGAGACGGGTACGTTTGCAAGACTGATTTGGTTTGGCCCTGGTTTTGTCATTCTAGGTTTCCCAACATGATCTACTTTTTTTGGGATTATGGATTCCAGGAGCACCTCACCATGCAGCCTGCACGGGGAGGAATTCGCTACACCTCGCAGAGCGCAAAAAGACATAGCCCCGTGTGGATCAAGCGAAGAAACATCCTTTGATAGTAATGCAAATCTATCACATGATCCTTTTTGCAGACATCTGCGCACATCTGCAAACCTTCCCAAAGCGAAGCTGTTGGGTAGATGTTAAGTTGAATCGTCTTGGTGAAATATGTTCGTCGTCCAAAACTAGGATAGTTGGAATACGCGCTGGCTCTCATCACGCATCGTGGTCAAGCATTACTGTTATGACTACCGATGCTAGGCAAGCTCTGGAGAGGCCCAAATAATTATTTTGACTTTCAATCTGTGATTTTTCTGTAAGCTGAAACTGTGAGAAATCTGTGAGAAATCTGTGGGAAAATCAGGGTCTTCATTTATATATGTGAACAATTTGTGAGATGTACTACAGTCTGGGTGCGTGCATGTGAGCAAAGTGTGGCGTGTAGCAGACCTTTCCCTTACAGGTCCACTCGCGCTTCCCTTCGCATTCTTTCACTGCCTTGACACCCCCGTACTTCCTCACTTCATTTCTCCTCACATTTCCTTTGCGCCCCACATCTCGTTCACACTTATCACAAATACTTTCACAATTCAGATTGCCGCCTCACAGACCCCCTCACACCCCACAGTTCCACTTACAGATCCCCTCACAGACCCCCTCACACCCCACAGTTCCGCTCACAGATCCCCTTACAGACCCCCTCACACCTCACAGATTTCTCACAGATTTTGATCACAGATTTCTCACAGATTTATCTTGGCTTCCGCGCGTGAGCCATCGGCACCCCACATCACGAAAGTTTCCACAATGTTTTTCAACTTTGGTGTATCATCGAAGCAGCCGGGTTCTGTGGCTTATGCCGAAAATTGCAATTTTACCAAGTAAATTGCAGATTTTCTCACAGACGGCTTCCTTTCCGTGGTGAAAGGAATCTGTGAGAAATCTGTAATTTACCAGGTAAAATCGCAGTTTTAGGTCACTAACAAGAAAGCCCAGTTGCTTGAATCATCCACCAAAAATTCAAAAATACAAGCTAAATCACAGATTTCTCACAGATTTCCTTCAGCCATGGGTAGGAAGAAAACTGTGAGAAGTCTGTGAGAAGTCTGTGAGAAGTCTGTCAGAAATCTGTGAGAAATCTGTAATTTACCAGGTAAAATCGCAGTTTTAGGTCACTAACCTCAAAAAAAAAGTTGCTTGAATCAGCCGCCAAAAATAAAAAACACCAGCTAAATCACAGATTTCTCACAGATTTTCTTCAGCCATTGGTAGGAACAAAGCTGTGAGAAGTCTGTGAGAAACCTGTGATAAATTTGTAATTTACCAGGTAAAATCGCAATTTTAGCTCACTAACCAAGAAAACCCAGTTGCTTGAATCATCCACCAAAAATTCAAAAACACCAGCTAAATCACAGATTTCTCACAGATGTCCTTCAGCCATGGGTAGGAAGAAAGCTGTGAGAAGTCTGTCAGAAATCTGTGAGAAATCTGTAATTTACCAGGTAAAATCGCAATTTTAGCTCACTAACAAGAAAACCCAGTTGCTTGAATCATCCAACAAAAATTCAAAAACACCAGCTAAATCACAGATTTCTCACAGATGTCCTTCAGCCATGGGTAGGAAGAAAGCTGTGAGAAGTGTGTGAGAAGTCTGTCAGAAATCTGTGAGAAATCTGTAATTTACCAGGTAAAATCGCAATTTTAGCTCACTAACAACAAAACCCAGTTGCTTGAATCATCCAACAAAAATTCAAAAACACCAGCGAAATCACAGATTTCTCACAGATGTCCTTCAGCCATGGGTAGGAAGAAAGCTGTGAGAAGTCTGTCAGAAATCTGTGAGAAATCTGTGAGAAATCTGTGATCAAAATCTGTGAGAAATCTGTGAGGTACGAAGGGACCTGTGAGAAGATCTGTGAGAAATGTGTGGGCGGATCTATGGGGGAGGGCGGGACATGTCAGAAGATCTGTCAGATTTGCGCGAGAAACTCTGCGAGCAATCCTGTCTTCAGATTTCTATGGGTGTTTTTTGGCGCCTGGTATGTGCTGCATTGCGTCATCATCGCAGGATATGGCCATTTGAATTGTTCAATGTCCGATTTTTTCATGATGTACATACATGTATATGTTATATATTTATATATATATACATTTAAATATACATATATCCGTTTAATCATGCAACATGATAGTACAAAATAAACGATTCCAATCTCACACATTCACTCACACGGTCTAAACTAAAACAAAAAACTTACAGTTTTCTTACACTTTCTTCTTACAGAATCTTCACACCCTTCCTCTTAGAAATAATTATTTTCAGTGTCCTCAGTGGTTAGCAGGGCTGGTAGTCATAACATTACTGCACACCGTGGCGCCCACAGAACAAGACGGAAATTACAAAAACTGATAAAGCTGCAGTAAAATGACAAAACCAACAAAAAGACAGAAGAAAGAAAAAACAAGAAAGACAAACAGAAAGAAAGAAAGAAATCAAGAAAAGAAAGAAATAACGAAACAAAGAAAGAAAGACAAACAGAAAGAAAGAACAAAATAAAGAAAGGATGACAAACATAACGACAGAAAAAATAAAAGGAAAACAATCAGAACGAAAAAAAGGAGAGAAAAAACAAACAGAAAGAAAGACAAATTTAAAAGAAACAAACAGAAAGAAAAAGAAGGGAACAAATGAAGAAGGCAAAAAGAAAGAACGAAAGAAACAACAAACAGAAAGATAGAAAAAGGAAAGAACCCTGGATGCCAGGGTGTGCTCATTGAAAGGAACAACGCCCCTGGATGCCAGGGTGTACCCATCCAAAGAACCCACGCCCCTGGATGCCCATGTTCAACCATTTAATTGACAACTATTATGGAAACCAGGGAGAAAGGGGCATGTTTGAAACAGTGATTGAATTGAATGAATAAAGTACCAATGCTCAGGTGCCATAGTTTCATTGCATCTCTGGCAACCAAGAGCTGGTATATAAAAATATGCAACACCCTGGATGCCAGAGACAGTATTAAACACCCTGGATGCCAGGGAATATACAACCCTCAGCATGTGACATGATAACAGACATGTTGTATTTAAAACAATTTTTCTTGTATTTAACTTCACTTGCCTCTGGTTTAATGGTGGTTTGGGGAGTCACAAATGTCAAGACCGAATTACTGTACCTCCAAATCTTGGCACTTCCTGATGTTCTTTATTATGATCCCGCCACTTTTGGTGTATTAGTGCTTGTCAATATTTCAATATCTAGATCATTTCTCTTCTAGCCGTGCCAATCCCCAAGATCCCCAACCAACAATCGCTATAAGGCGTCCTTCGGCGCACCGACTCAATGCCATGCAGCTCCCGGATCTGCCGTCTCACCCGGTAGGCGAAATATATCAGCCTTGGGCCAGGGAGGCGGCAAGAATCAACATAGATCAACATGTGCCTATCTGCGGTGTTCAAAGTTGCAGTCGGCCTAATCCCAATCCCTAATCCGTCCAATCCGCGTTTGCCACGGTAATCCGTTCATGCCAGGTTATTGAGCTCAATTTTTTTGGCGTTTTTGGCTTGGTTCACATGCGGGAAACTTACCCAAAAACTTTCTGCTATGCGACTTCGGTATTTTGTTCGTGAACAAAAATGCTTCCAAAAAGGTCGAGGGTTCTCGACGCTCAAGGAGCACAAGCGCTCGCACACTAGTGGCTCTCGGTTGGAAAGCCATGGGTATACTCCTGAGGTTTTGGTTCCCCACATCTTTGTGTGGGGTATTGTGGGGCTCTTGTTTTTGATTATGTATCCCGCTCCCGGTCCCGACCGCTCCGCGCCCCCATCTTTGTCACACACAACTTTGACACACACCCTCTTTCACACACAACTTTGTCACACACACACACACCATCTTTCACACACCATCTTTGTCACACACCACCTTTCACACACCATCTTTCACACACAACTTTGTCACACACCATCTTTCACAGACAACTTTGTCACACCATCTTTCTCACACCATCTCACTCACACAACTTGGTCACACATATCTTTGTTACACGCCATCTTTCACAAACAACTTTGTCACACACACAACTTTGTCACAAAACATCTTTGTCACACACCATCTCGCTTTCGCTGCGCCTACATCTTTTATCGACTTGAGCTTGCTGGTTAAACTAACCCGCTGACCCATTATACAAAAGGTACGCCGTCATCTAACACACCATTGTCACACTGTCACAGTCGCACATCATTGTCACACCATCTTTCACACACCATCTTTGTCAGACACCTTCTTTCACACACAACTTTGTCACACACCATCTTTCCGAATCTTTCGCGCACACAAATTTGTCACCCACCTTCTTCCATACACCATCCTTGTCACACACCATCTTTCACACACAACTTTGTCACGCACCATGTTTCGTGGCACTTGGTGACATCTAGAATCTACGCGGTACTTCGCGTGGCAGGTGTGGCGCTTGGTGACATCCACCTTGGTTTCACGTGGTAGGCGTGGCGCTTGGTGACATCTACCTTCGTTTTGCCTGGCAGACGTGGCGCTTGCGGCACTGGACTGGCTCTGGTGGCGCGCTTGGGCGCGGTTCGTCGCCGGTGACGCCGCGGTACTTTGCGTGGCAGGCGTGGCACTTGGCGACATCCACCTTTGTTTGGTAGGCGTGGCACTTGGTGCGTCTGCCTTCGTTTTGCGTGGCGGGCGTGGCACTTGCGGCGCTGGGCTGGCTCTGGTGGCGCGCTTGGGCGCGGTTAGTCGCCGGTGACGCCGCGGTATTTTGCATGGCAGGCGTGGCACTTGGCGACATCCACCTTCGTTTCACATGGTAGGCGTGGCGCTTGGTGACATCTGCTTTGGTTTTGCGTGGGAGGCATGGCGCTGGCGGCACTGGGCTGGCTCTGGTGGCGCGCTTGGGCGCGGTTAGTCGCTGGTGACGCCGCGGTACTTTGTGTGGCAGGCGTGGCACTTGGCGAATCTTGGCGACATCCACCTTCGTTTTGTGTGGCGGGCGTGGCACTTGCGGCGCTGGGCTGGCTCTGGTGGCGCGCTTGGGCGCGGTTAGTCGCCGGTGACGCCGCGGTAAGTTGCGTGGCAGGCAAGGCACTTGGCGACATCCACCTTCGTGTCACGTGGCAGGCGTGGACATCTACTTCTTCGATTCACGTGGCAGGCGTGGCGCTTGGTGACATCTACCTTCGTTTTGCGTGGCGGGTGTGGCACTTGGTGAGATCTACCTTCGCTTTGCGTGGCAGGCGTGACACTTGCAGCGCTGTGGCGCGGTTAGTCGCCGGTGACGCCGTTGCGTGGCAGGCGTGGCACTTGGCGACATCCACCTTCGTTGCACGTGGCAGGCGTGGCACTTGGTGTCTGTCCATAACCAGCCCGGGTTGGTGTATGTAGATGGCAAAATTTTTGGGCTTGGGACTTTCCGGCAGCAGCCGCAGAATAAGCCCAAAACAAACACTTGAGAGCCAAAGTACCTGTTTCGGGGGCTTATTTCATTTTCCCAAAGCCTTCCGGCAGCAGCTGCAGAATAACCCCAAAACAAACACTTGGAAGCCAAAGTAACTCTTTCGGGGGTTATTTCCTTTTCCCCGAAGCCTTCCAGCAGCAGCCGCAGAATAACCCCAAAACAGACACTTGGGAGCCAAAGTAGCTGTTTCGGGAGTTTATATTTCACTTTCCCAAAACTGCCAAAGTAGCTGTTTTGGGTGCTATTTCATATTCCGCAGACCTTCCGGCAGCAGCCGCAAAATAAGCCAAAGTACCTCTTTCGGGTGTTATTTCATTTTCCCTAGACCTCCCGGCAGGAGCTGTCGAATAACGCCAAAACAGAAAATGCCTCTTTCGGGTGTTCGTTCATTTTCCGCAAACTTTCCGGCAGCAGCGGCAGAATAACTCCAAAACAGACACTTGGGAGCCAAGCTTAGCTGTTTCGGGTGTTCATGTTCCGCAAACCTTCCGGCGGCAGCCGCAGAATAACCCCAAAACAGAGAACTGGAAGCCAAAGTAAACGTTTTCGGGGTTATTTCATGTTCCCCGAAAAAGCGCACGAACGCTTTTGCTGGAGCTCTTTTTGGACAAAGTGCAATGATTTAGGTAAGACGCACATTTAGTTTTGCAGCTTGAAGCAAAATGATCTATGCTAAAAGCCACCACGCAAAGTAACCAGGCGAATTTCAACAAGCGCAGCGATACCACCTGCAATCCGTAAACCGTCTAATCCGCAATCCCCCGGGGGATTAGGATTGCCTTTGAACAGGCCAGCCTATATAGATCTACATAGTAGGTGATGGCTAACATTTCTAAGCCATCAACTATCACCGGAAGCTTCCCGTATCTTCCTATATAAGGTTTACGCGCTTTAACAAATTAACTGAAACAAAGTTTGATCCATTTCTCATCATCACTGTCACACCACTCTGCCGGCATCTTTGAACATCTCTGCGGATCTGAGGGGCCCGGAAAGAAGCAGGACATGGGTGCACCCAAGAAGGAAGTAAACGCTATGCCGAAACTCCGCAAATCTCCTGGCAAACATCGACCAAAATCATCCAAAACCGGGAAAAACATGTCCACAGACAGTGAACAGGCTGATTGCGAGCAATGAAGTCAGCCAAGTTGCCGGAACAACAATCATGAATCGATCTACACTGGCAGACATATCGTCTCCATCTGAAAGGCAAATGAATGATCTGAATGTCGCAATGTGTCGCAGTATGTCGCAATATGATCCAGGGATATCCAGGGTGTCCTGGGAAAAGTGGCTGCTGCACACGTGGCATAGAGCGCGTATGCCAAGAGGTTCCCCAGCGCAATGAAGGGACGCCAGCAGGTCCAGATAGCGGGCAATCGCCGTGAAGCTGAGCGGCGGGATTCACGTGGGTTTTACAATTCATGAAGGGATATATGTATGCGATAATCGAAGGAAGTTTAGAAGTCAAACTTCCGACAATATGGACAGATGAAAAGCAGAGATGGGAAGAGTCAGAGAGAAGAGAAGAGTAGAAGAGAGAAGATCAGAGAAGAGAAAGAGTCAGAAGAAAGAAGATGCAGATGCGCGAAAAGGTAGGAAAGTCGCAAAGTATTGTGTTGTTCCAATGATTTGTGGCTCCGGAGGGTCGAAAAGTAGGCTCGCTTAAGCTGCGGGTGCGGAGCCATCTGGCCAGATGAGAGATGAAAAATTGCACGCCGTTGTGGCGCGAAGCACATTTCGAAATCAAAATCGTAAAAACACAAGGGGTTCGGACCACTTTTGGACGTTCAGATGTGCTTTCGCGCGGCAGGCGCAAGGGATTGTGGACCTTGTCAAAAGTGAGCAAAACGTGAGGGTTTTGTGGCATTTCCAAGAGCGATGGCAGGCGTGGGACATTTGAACAGGATCTGCAAAGATGCATTTTCCGTGGCAGGCGCAGTACAAGAGACATCTTCATCAGAGCTCTTAGGAGGTCCGGGCGCTGATTTCCTGAGAGGGGTTGCATTTTGGAGCATCAGATTTTCAGGTTTGCTGAGATGATTTTGCGTGACAGGTGCAGCACTTCGTATGACCTGACATCACTTTTTCGTGGCAGGCGCAGTCGCTTAGATGGACTGGAAAAGTCGCAAAACGCAATGGTACGAGGCCGTCAGCTCTGCACTCAAATGTCCATTTTTGAAGGACGTCTCGCAGAATTGCTACGCTGCTACGTTTTTCATGTTGTCAAGTTTGAAAAATGAAGAAGTCTCGCAGAATTGCTTCGTTTTTGATGTTGTCGAGTTTGAAAAATCAAGAAGTCTCGCAGAATTGTTTCGTTTTTGGTGTTGTTAAAAGTTCAAAAATTGAGGAAGTCTCGCAGAATTTCTTCGTTTTTCCCCATCTTTGTGTGGGGTTCTTGTTTTTGGTTCTGCACTCCCGCCTCCTCCGGCCCTCCTCCCGCCGCCTCCTCCTCCACACAACTTGTCCACACACAACTTGTCCACACACAACTTGCTCACACACAACTTGTCCACACACAACTTGTCCACACACAACTTGCTCCTCCACAACTTGTCCACACACAACTTGTCCACACACAACTTGCTCCTCCACAACTTGCTCACACACAACTTACCCACACACACAACTTACCCACACACAACTTGTCCACACACAACTTGTCCACACACAACTTGTCCACACACAACTTACTCACACACAACTTGTCCACCCACAACTTGTCCACACACAACTTGCTCACACACAACTTGCTCACACACAACTTGAACACACACACACAACTTGCTCACACACAACTTGTCACGTGGCAGGCGTGGCACTTGGTGGCATGGACCTCCACTTTGCGTGGCAGGCGTGGCACTTATGGCACTGGGCTGGCTCTGGTGGCGCGCTTGGTTCCCAGTTGGCGCTGTGGACGCCGCCGCTGTTTGCGTGGCAGGTGTGGCACTGGCGACATCGAGCGTAACTTTGCGTGGCAGGCGTGGCACTTGGCGACATCGATCGTCACTTTGCGTGGCAGGCGTGGCACTTATGGCACTGGGCTGGCTCTGGACGTGCATTCTGCGTGGCAAGCGTGGCACTTATGGCACTGGGCTGGCTCTCACACCATCTTTGACACTCCACTTTGTCGCACACCATCTTTCACACACCATCTTTCACAAACAACTTTGTCACACACCATCTTTGACACACAACTTTGTCACGCACCATCTGTCACACACCACTTTGTCACACACCACTTTGTCACACACCATCTTTGTCACACACTATTTTTCACACACAACTTTGTCACACACCATCTTTTGCCACACCATCTTTCACACACCACTTTGTCACACACCACTTTGTCACACACAACTTTGTCACACCCTCTCTTTCACACACACTATCTTTCACACACAACTTTGTCACACACCATCTTTGACACACCACTTTGTCACACACCATCTTTCACACACCATCTTTGTCACACCACTTTGTCACACACCATCTTTCACACATCAAGTTTCAGACCACTTTGTCACACACCATCTTTCACACACCATCTTTGGCACACCATCTTTTACACATCATCTTCCACACACAACTTTGTCACACACGATCTTTGACACACCACTTTGTCAGACACCATCTTTCACACACCACCTTGTCACACACCATCTTTGACACACCATCTTTCTCACACCGCTTTGTCTTCCACCATCTTTGACACACCATCTGTCACACCACTTTGTCACACACCATCCTTCACAGACCGGTTTGTCACACACCATCTTTCACACATCATCCTTGGCACACCATCTTTGACACACCATCTTTCACACCACTTTTTCACACACCATCTTTCACACGCCACTTTGTCACTTTGTCACACACCATCTTTCACACACGGTCACAGACCATCTTTCACACACCATCTTTCACACACCACTTTGTCACACACCATCTTTCACACCACTTTTCCACACACCATCCTTCACGCACCACTTTGTCACTTTGTCACACACCATCTTTCACACACAACTTTGTCACACACCATCTTTCACCACACCATCTTTGTCACACACCATCTTTCACTACACCACTTTTCACACACACAACTTTGTCACACACCATCTTTCCTCCACCTCCTCCTTTGTCTTTCCTTCCTTCCCCGTCCCCGCTACAACATTTGTTGCTCATTATTGGAAGAAGTTGACTTGTGGGGTTATCCCGTCCTTTAATGATGTTGTCATCTTTGAAAAATGAAGACGTCTCGCAGAATTGCTTTGTTTTTGACGTTGTCAAGTTGAAACATGGAGGAAGTCTCGCAGAATTGCTCCGTTTTTGATGTTGTCAAGTTCAAAACCTGAGGGCGTCTCGCAGAATAGCTTCGTTTTCAATAAGCTTGCAAATAGACAGGTAGATAGATAGATTGATAGATAGATAGGCAAATCGATAGATACATAGAAAGATAGATAGACAGATAGATAGATAGAAAGATAGATAGATAGGTAGATAGATAGATAGGTAGATCGATAGATAGATGGATAGATAGGTTAGTTAGATAGATAGATAGATAGATAGACAGATAGATAGATAGGTAGATAGATAGATAGAAAGGTGGATAGATAGATAGGTAGATAGATAGATAGAAAAAAAGATAGATAGACAGACAGATAGATAGAAAGATAGATAGATAGGTAAATCGATAGATACATAGAAAGATAGATAGACAGATAGATAGATAGAAAGATAGATAGATAGGTAGATAGATAGATAGGTAGATCGATAGATAGATGGATAGATAGATAGGATAGATAGATAGATAGATAGATAGATAGATAGATAGATAGATAGATAGATAGATAGGTAGGTAGGTAGATAGATAGGTAGATAGATAGATAGATAGGTAGATAGATAGATAGAAAGATAGATAGATCGATAGATAAATAGATAGATAGATAGATTGATTGATTGATAGATTGATAGATAGTTTGATAGGTAGATTAGATAGACAGATACACAGATAGATAGAGAGATAGATAGATAGATAGATTGATTGATAGATAGATTGGTAGATAGTTTGATAGGTAGATTAGATAGACAGATACACAGATAGATAGAGAGATAGATAGATAGATAGATAGATAGATAGATAGACATATAGAAAGAAAGATAGATAGATAGATCGATAGAAAGAAAGATAGGTAGATAGATAGATAAAAACCAGACAGACAGACAGACAGAGAGACAGAGAGACAGAGAGACAGAGAGAGAGAGAGAGAGAGATAGATAGATAGATAGAAAGATAGATAGATAGATAGAAAGATAGGTAGATAGACAGATAGAAAGATAGATAAAAAGAGAGACAGACAGAGAGAGAGAGAGATATAGATAGATAGATAGATAGATAGATAGATAGATAGATAGATAGATAGATAGATAGATAGATAGATAGATAGATAGATAGATAGGTGGATAGAAAGATGGATAGATGGATAGATGGATACATAGATAGATAGATAGAAAGATAGATAGATAGATAGATAGATCGATAGATACATAGATCGGTAGATAGATAGAAAGATAAGTAGATAGATAGATAGATTGGTAGATAGATAGATACATAGGTAGATAGATAGTAGGTAGATAGATAGGTAGATAGGTAGATAGTCAG
This sequence comes from Cladocopium goreaui, assembly GCA_947184155.2. Lineage (NCBI taxonomy): Eukaryota > Dinophyceae > Suessiales > Symbiodiniaceae > Cladocopium > Cladocopium goreaui. The sequence continues at coordinate 182,329 of CAMXCT020000877.1, read as the reverse complement.
AGAAAGAGAGAGAAAGAGAGAGAAAGAGAGGAGACATCAATCACCTTTCGATCCATCAGTGGCTTCGCTCTGCCATCCGTGATTCACAACAACCAACCTTTCCTATAGGTTTCCTAGTTTTGAAACTTCCGCCACCGCCTTGTGCGGTACTACTGTTACCGTATCTCAATATTGTAGCTTGTGAAGCTTGTGCGGCAAATGCTTTGGTAGGAGCCTGACCCAACACTTTCATCTCACACTATGTCCTCTGTGCTTCAATCAAAACTTGTTCTTGACTTAGACCCCTCCCCCGCTTGCCTTCAACTCCTGATCTTCGCTTTGCATCGATGGCATACAGCAAACCTGCTTGTTTGGGGGAGGCACGGTCGAGACATCAATGAGATTGTGAGCTTCATGAAGTGTGGAGTTTTGCAGTAGACAAAGCTGGCCTCCGATACGCTACTCAAAAACATGCTGAGCGCTTCAACATGTTACACCGGATAAACCTCCTCAGACCAGAGAACAAGCTCCACTACCCCTGAGCCCAATGTCCTGTAGTAGGCTGCAACAAGTAACTAGCGCTGTTACTGCCTGCTCGTTTTTAAAAACAAACAAAACTACGACATCCCGGGGAAGACTCTGGCCTAAGCCGTTCTTCAGGGTCTTTTCCCAGCCGAAAGATCCATCATACACCTGAGCTCGACACATAGACAAGGCAAGATTGCATCCAGCAAATGGAAATATTTGCGAAGACCCAGTGTTTCTCTCCGGTTTGCAACCCAGTGGCGACATCGTTGCTGTTACCGGTGATGGAGAAGTGGCGAGGCTGCTCCTCGTCATCGCCTGCGAAAGTCTGTGGGATCTACAGACTTCGTCAGTGGATTTCACAATCTATTGCATATTCTTGCATTGCACTTAAGAGGAAGGAAAAGTCAAGATGCACATTGACTCAGCATGACCCTTTTTGCAATGTCGCAGCAGGCCCGGGCATGGTAGTAGCGGAAACTCTCATCTCCCATACTGAGGAGTAACAAGTCATACTGGTACTATCATGTACTATCCACATGGAGTTACATTGTGTTGTTTGCATTCTCCAGTCAGGCAACATCGTGCTACTACACCCCTTCTAAGCTATGCCTTCCAAGCGCAAAGTCCAATCGACGTCATTGAATTCTTCATCGCCAGTTGCAGAGAATTGGATTCTGTGATCTCCAGGTGGCTTGAGCTCGCTCTTCCTCAGATCCAGATCAGTGACGGTCGAAAGAATGTATAGAGACTCAAATGTCTAATCCCTCCGCGCATGTGTTCAACCCCTTTCCATCTCACGGCATTGTTCTCCCTGCAAGTCAATCTATGTTTTTCAGGTGTCTTCCTCCGAATGCCCTGGCTGCAGGTTTGATACATTTCGAACTTCTGCTTGGTAGCCCTGCTATGGCCCCACTATGCACTACTTCCAGCTAGTTCATGCTAGTTCCATCATTGCTCCATCTAGTTCCATGATCCAAGCATCTTGGAGTCATAGTTCAGTCCGTAGACCACGTTGCCCCCATCTTCGCGTGCCAGGAAGAAAGCATTCGGTGTGGTGTTGGTGGATTTGGTGTTCTCTGTCGCCCTGACCCAGGGACGGGACCCAGCTCTCAAATGTCATCTTCCGATGGATGAAGACTTTGTGACTCTTAGAGGCTGAGAATTCTGGGAGGGCATCATGCCAAAAAGATCAAAAAAAAAGGCCTGTAGCTGGCCGATGCTGCTGATTTTGGAAATGTCCTGGGCACCAATGCCATGTTTGTTTCGTGATTTTCCGTGCCTGACTTGCCATTGAAGAGCTCCCTGGGAGACAGTGTCAATGGCGAACTTGGACCCTGCAATTCTGATATTATGAGGCGAATTCCACACCTGACAGGGCTGGAGGTGATTGGCGTCAAGAACATTGAGACCGGAAAATGAACCAGGAAGATCAGGAAGCAAAGTAAACTAAGTAAACAAGAACATGATAGAACATGTTTCTGTTTAAATATGTTGCTATATGTTTCTGGATCCTGATGATCATGGATGAATCATTGAAAACTGGTGAAATCTGAATTACCTGGTTACCTTTGGTTCGTCCGGCAATCTGATGTCCTCCTGTCGGTGTCACCATGTGTCACCCAACCTGCCTTGATGTTCTTTTCCACCCTTAACTCCGGCGGAATGAATTGAATCATACTGGTTCCATCGAGTTTTGTTTCAATCAGTGAATGTCTAATAAATTTAGATTCTAAGATCCAACTATATACTACTGAATCCAATCTACTTGCTGCATTAGTTTGCCGAGTCACAGCTTGCTACTCGTTCAGCAAAAGACAATTCTCAACTTCCAAAGAGAGGCCGTAAGCGAGAGTCAACGGCTGAGCAGAGATTCATACGATATGAAATTGATATGATATAGGTGCTGTGTTTACTGGGCGGTTCAACATTTCATTCTTGCCTTCGACTTCATTTTGCTTGAAGGATTTCAGGGATACGTTCGATGAGGCAACCAAGTGCTGCCACGATGAGACAGTGTTGCCGGTTTTTCTTGGTGATTGCTTCAGTGTATGTTGGCTTTGATTGTCAAGATTGTCAAGTGCTACCAACCCAGGAATGCTCAAGGTTCTTTCTGATAGTTAGCGATTTTTCCAACAGAAAACAATCCCTACATTCATAACCTTTGCAACCACAAGACCGTTCCGGCTTATCCGCCGACCCCGGCCATCAGCAAGGGGGAGCGCGCCAGGGAAGAAGAGCAGCAGCAGCAGCAAGCACCAGCAGCAGCAGCAGCAGTAGCAGTAGCTGCACCAGCACCACGAGCACCAGCACCACCACCACCAGCAGCCTGGCACTTTTTTGGCGCAATTTTGGAATTTTTCCGTTCTTCCCTCAGTTCTAGTAAGGTTTCAGAAGGGACGTTAGACAGTTTTTCGGTGCGATTCTGTGGCTTGTTCGTCCTTCCGTGCCTTGCTGTTTTGCTGCCAGGAAGTTCTTTTGGTACTCTTCTGTCAGCAGCAGCACAACAACAACAGCAGCAGCGGCAGCGGCGGCGGCAGCAGCCGTCTAGTATAACATTCAACGTTAACACTTCACTCAACTCATCCTGCAACTCTCGATTATGAGGCACCCATTCCAAGGTCTTCAAAGACAAGGGACAGCCCCGTATAATCTTGGATATAACATGATATAATCCCCCTCTGATCATCTATAATCATCAACCAACAGGGGGGTTGAATACAGTCCCAGCACTGGATATAGTATAAGAATTCCTTGTATAAGAAAATCAGGGGTTGGATTTGTTTCCCGCGTAGATGTTTTGTGCTATGCATATATGGAAATGGAAATTAAGAAATTGAGGGGCCCTGGAATCTTCAAGCCTAAGAAATTTGCATGTTTGCGAAGGCACTGATGGACACAAGAAGAGCAGGGTCAGGCTCGGAAGAACACTTCGCGCTCTGGGCAAACAAACAACCCCTTGCATTGTTAAGAAATGCAGGGGCTGGATTTCTTAGCCAAGTATTGATTTCAACCCTTATCCGGTAACGTCTCCTCTACACATAGCTCTTCAAATCCTTGCATGGTTAAGAAACACAGGGGTTGGATTTCTTAGCCAAGTCCTTCAAGTATTGAATTCAACCCTTACCCGGTAACGTCTCCTCTACACAAAGCTCTTTAAATCCTGGCATGGTTAAGAAATCCAGGGGCTGGATTTCTTAGCCAAGTATTGAATTCAACCCTTACCCGGCAACGTCTCCTCTACACAAAGCTCTTCAAATCCTTGCATGGTTAAGAAATCCAGGGGCTTGATTTCTTAACCACGTGATTTTAGAGACTAGCCCTTTCACCTGCCTCGTGAAAGAACTGGCTCCTACTCCTGCCCCTTGAAAACTGCTGGTTCCTACTCCTACGTTGCGGAAACTTTCTGAAAATCTATCTGGTCTACCTGCTCTTGTGCTTTGCCCTCTGGTTGACTTTAACCTAAATTTGGAATGTGTCACCAGCAAAATGCCGCATGAACCTGTCTTCTTTCAAATTTTGCATGTCTCTTTCCTGACGCTAAGGCGCCGATATCCGTCAGTATGTTGGGAATCTTGGGTGTGTCATTGTCTACTACATTAAAAAAATACCAAGAAATTGAGGGACCCTCGACCGATTAATTGCACATACATACTGAAATACATGGGCCATTTCCGTTGAGAAATTGAGCGACCCTGGCCATCGGCAACCAACATTCTTATATAACGCTCGCGCTGTACTGCTCAACAGGCACTTGCGCATCGGCCGCCAAGCAGCTGCTCCTTGGCATCCTCCCTGCTCCAACCCAGCAAGGTTCTTGAGTGAAGTCCCAGGAACGCCAGGACTGCCTTGCGCAAATCATGCTGAACTCATGAATGGATGAGGACAGTGGAAATCACCTTGGGAATCTGAATATGCGGCAATGCAAAATCATAGGAGAGCTTTAGTAACATCACTGGAGCATGCATTCTTCACAGCAGGGTATCCTTTGATTTGCGTTCGCTTCCTTCAGTTTCCTTTGGTTTCCTGTCATTTGATTTTCTTTGGCTTGGGGCTGGGTGGATTCTACCGTGTTCCTTTGGTTTTGGTTTGGGTTGGTTGGATTCTATGGTTTTCAACGGTTTTCCTTTGGTTTCCTTCGGTTTCCTTCGATTTCCTTTGGTTTCCTTTGATTTTCTTTGGTTTGGAGCTGGGTGGATTCTATGGTTTTCCTTTGGTTTCCTTTGTTCCCAAAAGCATCTCCGATGCTTGGGTTCTCGTTTATAGTTTACTTTGCCGCGGGGGGGGGGAGCGATACGGAAGCGACATAGATGGACGGACAGGAATCCGTGGGAAATAGCTTGGGAGAGCTCCGTCGGGAGGGAGCGGGATGGAAGCGACGACAAGGCGGACGGACGCGAACCGTGGGAAATACCCTGAGGATCAAAAATTATAGAAATGTAGTCAAAATACAGCAACATCTCCGTTAACGCGTGATTTTGGTGACATTTGCCGGAACCTGTCGAAAATCCATCGGATTTTGTCGGAAATCGAAAAAAAAACGCAGGCATCCTCTATTTGGAAGATGTGCATGCGAGTTGATCATGGCCATATGCAGTTCAAAATCGTGACAAATCGTGATGAATTATCTGTTTTGCCACTGAAAATTATTACATGTGTCAGAAATACCGTGACAAAACATGATAAACCGTGATCTGTTCAGGATTGACTGCTCATCTTATATGGGTCCCTGCCACTTTTCGCCCGTGCTCACAGCATTTTATGGTAAACTTATGGTTACCACAAATGTTGCCAAATTTTGGCTACAGACGTCAAATAATGCCTACACACGTCAAAAAACAAGGTTTACCGCAAATGTCAGCAAATAGACCCAACATTGGATCCACAGGGATATAATTTGGGGAGAGCTCCGTTGGGAGGGAGCGAGAGGGAGAAGCGACGACAGGGTGGACGGGCGGGAAACCATGGGAAAAAGCTTGGGGAGAGCTCCGTTGGGAGGGAGCGAGACGGAAGCTTGGACCGTGGACGGGTGGGAAACCGTGGGAAATAGCTTGGGGAGAGGTCTGTTGGGAGGAAGCGACATACTGAGAAGCAGAGCGGTTGGCACGGGTTTTCAGGACAAATTCCATCAACGCGATTGTTCCGAAAAACTGTGCGCCCAAAGACTTCTCAAACGGTGTCTAAACGCGGGCAAAGGGACATGCCGGAAATGCATGGGAAAACGTTCTTTGCTGGAGGGGTTTTCATTTTGCACGGCGTTCTGTCCGTCGATGCTTGGGTTTTGTTTAGTTTGCTTCGCTGCAAGGGGATATGCATCGGCGGGAAATAGCTTGCGAAGAGCTCTGCTGGGAGGGAGTGGCACTGAAAATGCGGAGCTGTTGGCACGGGTTTTACACAGAGCTGCTTTTACACAGAGGAGCTTTCCACGGAGGATCTTTTACACAGAGAAGCTTGTACACAGGAAGGACTTTACACACAGTCTCTTTTGCACAGAGAAACTTTTACACAGGCAGGAAAGGTTTTTACACACAGAAGCTTTTACACAGAGAAGTCTTTATACAGAGTAGTCTTGACACAGAGAAGCTTGCACACACAGAGGCTTTTACACGGATAAGCCTTTTATATACACAGAGCAGCTTTTTCACAGAGAAGCTTTTACACGGAAAGGCTTGTACACGCAGAGGCTTTGACACAGAGAAGTCTTTGCACAGAGGAGCTTTGACACAGAGAAGCTTGTAGGGTCACTGTGGATCGCACTGAGCGCGAAGATTTATAGAACGCATGAGAGGAAGAAAATACAGCGGCATACTCAGGGCCGTCATCAACACTCTCACATCACATGTTGCGATCATGTACCTGGCTACCCAAGCAGGACACACAGTGAGGATCAACAAAATGGACAGTTGTTGACCGGACACGTGCTGAACCTCCACGCGGTGTCCCCTGGAAACTCGTCGGATTCACAGCCTGTCCACCATAAAACACCAGAGCCAGCGACCAAGGATGGACGTTACTCCAGTTACTCAAAGCGCGCGTATTCTAAAAAGGCTCTCTCCGCTCTGTGGTATTTCTACACCCCGAGACTGCTCCTTAACATGTCACATATAGGTTCACACCAGGCAGGTCACCCGGTCCATGTTAGGAGCCGAGGAGGCAAACACCAATCCCCTCCGGGGGCGCTCTTGCACAGGCAAGAGGGTGAAGCACAAACAAGGTAACAAATCACCAAGTAACCTCGGGCGTTGGGGTGAACAGCCGTCTTGGGGACTTGACCGGTTTCCAGCCTTCCCGTGGTTATGGTTTGTTATCTTGAGATGGTGGGTGGGCTCCGACATCTCGCCTCGCCGGGTTTTCTAACACACACATTGCCTCTCGACGCACATGGACATGCAGAACGAAGGAAAAGGAATTGCACAGCCTCAAGGAGGAACTTCGGGCAGTTTCTGTCTTGTCCTCGTCAGTTGGGGTCTGTTTCTTCTCTCCTCTCTCTCCCTCCTTCCCCTCCCCCTGTGTTTCTTTTTCGAAAGGAATACACATGCTCTTCTTAAATATGGACTCTTGGAGTGCACCGCCGCACTTAGGCCTAAGGGCACAGCACCGTAGAAAAAGCCAGCACCGAGCAGACAACTCCACCCAAAACAATCAGCTGTGGGGATCGACACCGACTCATGCGCTCGATCCTCTCGAGGGTCGGTAGGCTGAAAGTCAAACGCGAACAAAAAAGGAAGAGGATAGGCAATGGTAAATGGCTAGACCGTTTCAAACGCAACAGACAACACAAAAGACTTTGTCACATGGGAACATGGAACACAATGCAACTGGGAGCACGAGCAGGCAACATAGACCAAGATCAGAAACTGGACGCCCTAATAGACATTTGGGAGGTACGCAACTGGGAAATAGTCACACTTAGTGATACCAAACTAGGCACTAATGTAACGCTGGAAACTCAATCCCAATCCCAACCGAAATGGACCATCATCAGTAGGGGCCGGGTCGCTATCGCGCTAATGAGAAATGGACTGCGGCATGGAGGAATCATGGTATAGTAGTCAACACGGATACCAAAGGGGCACTGTGCCGCACCATGCTCATTCAGATACCATGTTTTCAAAAACTAGGACTCTCGGTAATCGCTACGTACGCCCTAGCACAAACACAACAGTGGACGAACAACAGGAGTATCTAGAGGACCTGGATCTGGAACACCTAATTGATCAGGTCAAACCACGCCACATTCTCTTACTAGGAGGAGATTTTAATGCGGAGGTATAGGTATCAGGGATGCCAATACTACTGCGTTATAGGCCCCTTCAGACCCCCGAAACGCAACTCACGCAGCCACCAACTCATCCATTTCTGTCAGGACCAGAGTCTAGTCATAGCTAATACGTGGACACCCCAGAACAACAAAACCACGTGGTGGTACCCACGATACAACACAGGACGCCTTCTGGACTACTTCCTGGTAGCAAAGAAGCATTTGGGCAACATCCATAGGGTTCCTTGAAAACCTTCAAAAAATCTTGGATTTATTCAAAAAAAAACTTGGTTTTTAGTCAAACAAATGATGTTTATTCAGCAAAAATCTTGATTTTATTCAAAAAAAACTTGTTTTTTAATGATTTTTGTCAAAAAAAATGTTTGATCAGTCAATTTTTAGGAAATGGATTGGCATGGGAAGGCCCAAGTGATCGATTAACTCTGGGTTGGATTGCATTTTCTTGCAAATAGGTTTGAGGAAAAAAACGGTAGTAATGGATGGGCTCTGGGATTGACAACCTTTTTCCTTCTTTTTGTAAACATGAATCTGAAAACTGCAAAACCCAAAATTTAATGGCAAATTCCGGGTTTAACTGCATAGAAAATGTGAATGCTGAACACCCCAAGTCATTGTTTGTTTTTAGTCGCATTTGTTTGGCATAAATGTCAAGGATGGAGAGCCCCAGGTGATTGTTAATCTTTGTGCTGGTTTTCTGATATCGAGGGCTGGAGGCCCTTTAGTGATTGATCAAGTCTGGGCTGGATTGGCCGTTTAGTTTTTGCAAAAAAAATGAATACAACCAATCCTCACCAGGACTTTCTTCTTTTTTTTGCCGACCACTGCTTTTGACAAATCCAAGGCCATCCAGTCTTGACAGTTTGTCTTTATAAAACTACTGCTGCCCGAACTGATTTCAAAAAAGGCCCCTCCAAAACCCTTGGATTGCCGAGAATTCAAGAAAGAAATCAGCCCAGGGCTGGGACCTCCATCTCAAGTTCATTTTTTAAGTTCAAAGAAAGTGGATGGCAGCAAAACAAAACGACAAACAAACAAAAACACATGAACACCCATACACACGCATGAACAACCATGTACATCCATGGACACCCATGAGCACTTGAGCGCGCATGAGCACCCATGAACTCACATGAATTCGTGTTTTTCCAAATACAATGCAGCTGGCAAATTACTTGTTGAACCACATGTCTCGCAGTTTTTGAATTCCTTATTTTGGGTTGTTGGCTATGTGAGTTTTTGATTTAGTTGTTCTTTTCTTGAACTGAACATTAATTCTAGTTTTATGTTTTATGTTTTTTTTTTGTTTTGTCCTGTGGTGGCTTCGCGCCCCGGAAAAATTCCTTGTTGATTTTTGCAAAACATGATTTGTTATTTTTATACTGTTATAAATATATATTTTTATCTAAGTTATCTATTTATTTATTCATATATAAATATATTGACATATATATATATGTATGTATATATATGTATGTATATATATATATGCATATGTATATATATATAATATGTGTGTGTGTGTAAATTTATGTATGTTTTAAATATATATATATGTAAAAGTGTGTGTGTGGGGGGGTTGTCTCAAAATGAGGTGTCCTTTTTTCCTCTCAAAAAAACCTTGTTGGAACCAAAACAAGACACCTCGTTTTGAGACATATCAATGTATATACAATATATATTTTTTTTGACATGTGTGTTTTGTTTCAAACCTGTGTTGGTTTGTCCCATCCAAAATATATGATTTTTGTGATTCTTTTGTATGTAGTTTTTTCAGCATCATTTTATCGGAAAAATGTATCAAATGAAAACATGTTTCATTGGAGATTACAATATAGATAGATATTTTTATATATAAAGAAAACAACGTTTTCCCAAGAGAAGGTACCAAAACAGGTTATTCATATAAATAACATATAAGAAAAAACATGTTATTCATATAAATAACCCAAAGAAAAATGTTATTTGATCACTCTGACTATTACCTAACAGTTGTTTTACCTAATAGGTAAAAACAAAAAATAACTAATAGTCAGAAAACAAGATATAACCTAATAGATAGAATTTAGCCTAACCAGAGCTTTTGGGAGGGTAGAAGGTATCACGTCGCGAGACTACACAGCTGACAGGGGTTTAAAGGAAGGATGTCCGTCCTCTCCACCGCTGTTCAATGTCTATCATCAAGCTGTCCTCATGGACTATCGTCTCCGAAGAAAACGGAATGCGGATCAATTAGGACTAGTCCCAGGCATAGAACGGAAAGTTTTTGTGGATGGGTAAAATAAAGAGAAGAAGGGCCTCATATATGGCCACCACCAACTCTAAGAAGACCATAGAAGACCCACGTTTTTGGGGACAGAATTCGCAGATGACACTGCAACAATTGCCACGACCGCGGAACAACCTCACGCAGACCGTATTCTAGGACAAACATTTCAGGATTGGGGAGAAAAGCTCAATCGAGACAAAACTGAAAACCTGCTCCTCAAACCAGGAACCCCACCCGAACAAAGGAAAACACCCCCACAACAACACCCCTCAGTTAGACACGTCGGAGGTATTCTCTCTAGCACGGGCGCACAATGGAAAAACACCATTCATAGATGCCAACAAGCCAAACGTCGTGCGCGGGAAATCGCCAAAGCCTGGAGCACAGGCACACGCAGAGGACGCGGCTCTACCAGTCGCATCAAACTCATAGCTAGACTCAGAGTCATGAGAAGCGTTGTCGTCCCCACGTTAACCACATTCGGCAGATCTAGAACTTGGACAAAGGGACAAATCAGTATGCTGCAAAGCGCACAAAATTAATCAAAATTACGCACTGCAATGGGCTCGACAAGTTAGCTATGCACGAACTTCACATCACCACTGAGCAATTACACAGGGCAGCTTTGTGGCCCACAATTCAACAGGTCTTAATGACGCACACACACTGACTGAAATGGTTAGGACACATCTGCCGAATGCCGGTAGACCGGCTCCCCAAACTGGCTTTATTTGGAACCTGGATTCACAACGCACGCAGCCCCACAAAGGCTCACACACAGACATATTGGATTAGCGAAGTTCTACGAACAGCAGATATTCATCAACTCGATTTCTCTTTCGCCTGGCACAAAATCGGGATCCAACAAAACGGGACGCGCTGATCAAGCAGGCCTTCCCCCACAGGACCCTCACAACGTCTGCCAAGCGGGCCCTGAACCATGGAGACCGGGCCACCCTCGTCGGCGCACACGCACGGTCTGGACACCCCCCGCCAGCTCGATACCTCCCAATACATGTCCTGTTTGCCGACAGGGGTTTGACAGGTTGCGAGATCTTCACATCCATTACCTGCACACACGCGCCATCACAGACCCAGCCATCACAACCTTTAACGTGTTTCAATGTGGGGAATGCCGTCAAACTTTTCCAAATGCGTACGCTCGTCTGAATCATGAATGCCGAATCCTATATGAGGTTCCGGACCACGACATCCGGGATAAGTACGGTTGGTTGCCACTACAAATTCCCAATATTGAACCCCCCCACGAATTTGGAAAATTTATACAGATGGCTCTTTTCAGCCACAACAACCGGCCACAGCAGGGTGGGGATTCGCAGTTTACAACGCCGAGGATGTCCAGGATACCTCCTGCCTGTTCGAAATTTACGGACCCGTCGTCCTAGACGCGGGGGATCAACGCTTTCTGGGGGCACAACAATCTAGCAACAACATAGGGGAACTCACGGCCATTGCCGAAGCGCTAACCTGGCTTCGAGACGAAAAGCCCCAGGTCCGGACAACACACCGGCCGAAATCCTGTATGACTCACACTACGCCGCCAACCTAGTCCTAGGGCACACTAAACCACACGCTAACCACACACTGGCGAATAACGCGCAAAGCTTATAGAAGGAGGTTTCTCAGACACGCGTCATCACGTTCAGATGGGTCAAAGGCCATGCTCAAGTTCCAGGCAATGACAAGGCCGACGGACTCGCAAATTTAGGCCGCGAAAACCGTTTACGCACCCACAGCAGAAGATGGGCGGCTCCTCGCCAAGGGGACCTTACAGTGGCAACCGCTGAAACCTGTCGTAAATGTGGAAGGGTCTTCATCAGTGCGCGCAAATGCGCTAGGCACGAAATGCAGTGCACTGAAGAGATGCCTGAAGGCGGAGATGATCATTCATGCAGGATCTGTGGACAATCTTTCCCAGACAGAGTGACGCGCAACACACATCAACTCAAATGCAATGGCACAGCAGATTTAAACCTACAGTGCAAATACTGCAGAGATAGTTTTGAAATTATCGAAACCAGGATTCGTCACGAAGGATCGTGCACACAGAAACAAGCATTTATCTCAGGACCAAAGTGCGTGGACATGCCCCCGATGCCAATGGAAGCTGCCAAGCACGGTACAGGGACCTAGCAAGCGGACAAGCGCACAGGAAAGACACACTCGCCAATGTAGGGGCTCGGACTTAGCTAATCGCACATGCAACAAATGCCACAAGAACTATACCGCAAAACCGACCAGGAGAAACGCACATGCCGGTATTGTCAACCAATTTTGACACAATCAACCAAAGACACCACCACGAAAAGCGACACAGACGGGAAGGCAACGTATAAACCCCACATGCAACTGCCCCACATGAAATCCCTTCCAACAATGGTGAGCACGCTCTCTGGCGTGACTCGGCGTCCTCAGGCGCCACACGCAAAGCGTCCTCTGGCGCATCGTGAGCTCTCCGAGCTACCGACGGTCGACCCTTTTCAAACAGCCATCACGTTCAAACATCCCCGCGGTCTTCACACACACTCACATACACACACCTCCTGGATACGATTAAACATGACCACAACGCTCGAATATACTGTACATGCACGGTGAGCACGTTCTTTGGCGTGACTCGGCGTCCTCTGACGCAAATCAAGAAGCGTCCTCTGGCGCATTCAGGGCTCTTCCATTTATGACCGCCTCAAAGCTGCGCACCAACTCGACCAGCTCGTGTCTCAGGCCTTGCCAATTATCCTGGGAACCTGTAGAGATTTGCGGCGAAACCTTCTCACAGCCACATGTATCACCTGCGATGCAGGAAGTTGTCCGAACCACTGCGGAAAGGTTAACGCGGGCCCTGGGAGATGCAGCCCCAGCCACGGCGGCATTACTGCGGGGAGCTCGCCCCATTTCCCTTCTCCTAGAAGAATATCTCCCACCGCTATAGCAGGTGGTTGGAATCTTCAGGCAGGACAACCCCACCACTACATGCTGCGCCGCCGCAACGGAGCGGCGGGCTTGCAAGTATCGTATGTCCTACTGCAGTTAGCTCCGAAATGTCAAGCAGTAGGATGCCCTGAGAGAATCTTCGTCAACCGGATTCGGAAACCAGCTAAGGGAAAAGGCAAAGGCAAAGGCAAACAGGCGAAAGGCAAAGGCAAAGGGCGCGGCAAACAAGATCAGCCAGCAGCACCTCACAACGGAGCCCCGCCCCCGCCCAACCCCCGCGATCGCCTTCGCCCGGTAGGACCAGCGGTCCCTCCCTTTCCTCCCCCGGCCAACTTTCCTGATGCGCACATGGCAGCAGGAGAAGAGGGTGGATAAATCCCACTACAAATAGGATCTAGAGTCTCAACGCGGCCGCGGCCTTCCATTCTGGGTGGTACTTTTTCCTGTCACTGGCGTTTTCTAAATCAGTTGGGTTGGATACATCTTTCAGCGTAGAAACAAATGCAGTTAAACCAATTTTGCAGACAATGGAACTGGACCGGCCGCGGCCCGTAGACTCGGCGAGAGATCGGAGTTTTTGATCGGTAGATTTTGTTATTTTTTTCAATTAATTCACACCGTGGACTCAGCGGAGAGAGAAGTAACACCAAAAAAACAGGAAAAACCTATCTAACTGCGGGGCCGGTCAATGACAATCCTGTAATCAGCACCTTACCTATACAGGTCTTAGAGTTCGAGCCCATGAGCAGACCTTTTGTACAGACAGTACCCATTCCGTGGATGTTTCACCCTTTTGGTGGCATGTAAGGATCGCCTACATTACATACAACAACCACAACAATACACCAATGTTGATCCCTGGGACAATGTGTTGGTCTTTAGTTTTGTTCTACCTGCCTGAGGCTAATTTCATAAATACTTTCTCTGATGCCCTTCCTTTTGTTTTCACGTTTTCTTTCGACTCTGTTACCCCTTCGGACCCTTCGTGCATCCTTCCATGTCCTTGTGCTGCCCGCTGCCATGGAGATGGTGGCGATGGGCGGAGCGAGCGAGCGAGCGAGAAGCTTGTACACACAGAGGAGCTTCGACACACAGACGCGTTTACACGGAGGAGTCTTGACACAAGGACGTGTTTACACACAGAAGCCTTCACGCACAGAAGCTTTTTTGCACAGAGTAGCTTTTACACAGAGAAGTCTTTTCACAGAGAAGTCTTGTCACAGAGAAGCCTGTACAGACAGAGGCTTTTACAGAGAGATGCCTTTTATACAGAGAAGTCTTGGCACAGAGGAGCTTTTACACAGAGAAGTCCTTACACAAAGGAGACTTACACACAGAAGCTTTTACACACAGAAGCTTTTTACACCGAGAAGTCTTACACAGAGGAGCTTTTACGCACAGACGCGTTTACACAGAGAAGCCTTTACACAGAGGAGCTTTTGCACACAGAAGCCTTTTATGCACAGAACCTTTTGCACACAGAATCTTGTGCACACAGGCGCGTTCACACACACAGAAGGTTTTACAAACAAACACCTTTACGGTGCACAGAACTTTTACATAGAGCAGCTTTTACGCAGCGAAGCATGTACACACGGGGGAGCTTTTATAGACAGAAGCTTTTACACACAGTTTTTTATACACAGAAGCTTTTACACACAGAAACTTTTACGCACAGCAGCTTTTACAGACAAAAGCTTTTACAATCTTTTACACAAACAAAGCCTTTACACAGAGGAGCTTTTACACACAGACGGGTTTACACAGAGGAGTCTTTCCACACGGAGGCGTTTACACAAGGAAGCTTTTACACACAGAAGCTTTTACACAGAGTAGTTTTTACACAGAAATCTTCACACAAACAAGTCTTGACAGAGAAGCTTGCACACACACAAGTTTTTAAGAAGCCTTTTGCACAGAGCAGCTTTTTCACAGAGGAGCTTTTACAGAGAGGAATTTTTACACAGAGAAGCTTGTATTTATATACACTCAGAGGCTTTGACACAGAGAAGTCTTTTATACACAGAAGTTGTTGCACAAAAAAAACCTTTACACAGAGGAACTTTTACATAAAGAAACTTGTACGCACAGACGCGTTTACACACAGTAGCTTTTACGCAGAATTAGAAGCTTTGTGCAGATGAGTCTTTACCCATCTTTCATCATGTCTCATTTTGCAGTCATGATCAGTCACCATCTGTCATCTTCATATCTTCGTTTTCATGCTCTTTTCGTTAACTCCCTCCGTCGTTTAGTTTTCATTTCGCACGGTGTTCTGTCCGTCCACGCTTCGTCCTCGCTCCCTCTGCGGCGAAGCAAACTAAACGAGAACCCAGGAATAAATAGCGACTAGAAAGATGGGATAGAGTTAATTACAGTAGCAGAAATAGCGACTAGAAGAATGCAGACGTAGCTGACGCAGCATGCTGTGGTGAATTGCCGCCCCTCTCAGCGCGCACGATGTTTCAATAAAGATCTTACGTCGATTTCGAGCACAGCTGCCCACACCACAAGATTTTCCAAAACAGGCGTGCTGTGTGCCGTATTGCTTTTGGGTTCTCTGGCCCACCGTGTTTTCCTTTGGTTTTGTTTGGTTTCCAAGGCAGAAACAAAGGCCGGCCAAGAAAATCCAAGGAAAAAACAAACCAACCAAGGAAAGTTTAAGGAGGCTATAAGCTCGCAGAATGCATCAACCATGCCTGTTACATCTGTTACTAGTTATTAAGACTTTCCTTAGACGAAAGAATTCATACGTAAGTATAACATAGCATAACATGGTATAACATGGCATAACATGGCATAACATGTATCTGAGTCAGGATCCTTTCAGTTTTCGGCCTGCAATGATTTTGACAGGGACCTACCCGCTTGTGAATCATACCAAAATCTGCCAAAACGATTAAATTAGCAGAACACGCCAAACACGCCACACTGATGTGCAAGGTTAGCATGTTGGCGCTTGGATCCCTGGACTCAGTCTTGCTGATCAGGAAGGCCGAACATGGATCTGTTGACATTCAGTCAAACGTGCGAATTCCGAGAAATCTCCCAATATAGGAAGGAATCACAGATCTGATAAATGCCCGCAGTGCTTGGTTCAATTGTCAACTACAGCTCAAGCATCAACCCAGAAGGTGCCCAAAAGCATATCCGGCCCACAGCTTCAGAATGTAACAACCAAGTTGCGCAAAGGAAAAGCCTCTTCTGACGGCGCGCCATGAGTAAAGGCGAGCAGGACAGCGATTGAAAATTGAGCCAAGCTAAGCTGTGGGCAAGGACGGTTGAAAAGGGCCAAAATTGGATCACATGCCAACACTTGCTGACATAAAATGACTTCAATATCTGCTCTGTACGTAAAATCAATTACTTTACTTCGTGTGATCCCCACCATGACATTTATACATTTTGTTACGGTACTGGCAAATCTTCTGGCATTCTATCTGGCATATCTTCTGGCATTCTATCTGGCATACCTTCTGGCATTCTATCTGGCATATCTTCTGGCATTCTATCTGACATTCTATCTGGCATATCTTCTGGCATTCTATCTGGCATATCTTCTGGCATATTATTTGGCAAATCTTCTGGCATTCTATCTGGCAAACATTCTGGCACTTTATCTGGCATACCTTCTGGCATTCTATCTGGCATTCTATCTGGCATATCTTCTGGCATTCTACCTGGCATATCTTCTGGCATATGTTCTGGCATATCTTGCGGCATTCTATCTGGCATTCTATCTGGCATATTATCTGGCAAATCTTCTGGCATTCTATCTGGCGAACATTCTGGCACTTTATCTGGCATACCTTCTGGCATTCTATCTGACATTTTATCTGGCATTCTATCTGGCATACCTTCTGGCATTCTATCTGGCATATCTTCTGGCATTCTATCTGGCATATCTTCTGGCATACCTTCTGGCATTCTATCTGACATTCCATCTGGCATATCTTCTGGCATTCTATCTGGCCGTTGAGGTCCAGCGGTGCACACTGAGCTGGGCAGGTCCCAGGTTGAGGTCCAGCGGTGCACACTGAGCTGGGCAGGTCCCCGGTTGAGGTCCAGCGGTGCACACTGAGCTGGGCAGGTCCCCGGTTGAGGTCCAGCCGTGCACACTGAGCTGGGCAGGTCCCCGGTTGAGGTCCAGCGGTGCACACTGAGCTGGGCAGGTCCCCGGTTGAGGTCCAGCGGTGCACACTGAGCTGGCCAGGTCCCCGGTTGAGGTCCAGCGGTGCACACTGAGCTGGGCAGCTCCCAGGTTGAGGTCCAGCAGTGCACACTGAGCTGGGAAGTCGGCAAAGAGCTTGGCGCAGAGAGTCGGCGAAGAGAGTTGTCCAAGAGCTTGGCGAAGAGTTGGCAAGGCGGAAGTGCAGGTGGAAGTTGATGCAGACATGGCCGAGGAGAAACTGAAGGAGGAGGCGAGGAGGAGGAGGACGAGGAGGAAGAGGACAGCTAGTCGAGGAGGAGGAGGAGGACGAGGAGGAGGAAGATGAGGCGGAGGAAGAGCGCTCTGATAAAATCTAACAACCCTCACCTGGCAGGTGGGAAACAATCAGACATACAGAAAGCTCTGTTGCGAGAGACGGAAAAGAAGCAGAACAACATCTAGCATTTTCAAAAACCCAGGCCACAAAACTGTCAGTCAATACCACTTTGTTTCATGATTCACCAGCAAAAAGAATTGCAAACGCAGGTGGACGAAAAAAAACGCATTGCGTAACAGGTAAGATCATGTAAAATCAATCCTCAATCCTCACGCTCATCACTAGGTCCCCATGCATCAGAGTAAAATCATGCCCTGAAAGAATTCGGCGTCCACGACCCCTCGAAAGTACCCTCAGGACCGGGCTTCACCACAAAACCCTTCTTGAAATCAACAGCTCTTGTGTGATATCAAGCAAGTTGTCACGTAGTGGATCAAGATAAACGAGCAGTCCAGCAACGATTGTGCATCTTGAGATCTTCAAACTAATCCCTTCCCCCTATTACTAAACCCCCCAAATAATAAAAACTAGGGTCCATCTCCAATTTTGGGAAATTTCAGGTTGGCCAATTTGACTTGTAATTGAACCCCTTTAAAAGCAATTTAAAAATAAAGCCACCATTTGTGGGTTTCGCCCCCTACTAATAAAAAACTAGTTAACCCCGGGGTGTTTATTATTAGGGCCCGTGAAATTTTTAGTTTTTTATATTAGGGCTAGAATATTAGGGGGAAGCTTTGAAATCCAATTTTTGGCAATATTGTAATTGCGTTAGAAAAGGAAACTGAAATGATTTTGAAATCGAAAAACATATTAAGGTAATAAATTTAATAGGGCCCGCTTCGAAATCCAATTTTTGGCAATATTTTAATTGCGTTATAAAAGAAAATTGAATTGATTTTGAAATCGAAAACTTATTTAAAGGTGTTTCATTTATTACTAGGGTTCCCTAATAATAAATACCAACCTAATAATAAAAACTACCTGAAGTGTTTATTATTTGGGGGGACGTTTAGTATTAGGGTGACGAGATTATTGGCGCAGAAAGATTTCTGCTCTCAACACATGACTGATACACATCACTGCGCCTGAGCCATGCAGCGATGTCTTTGGAAACTGCTGCCTGGAAAATCATAACATAAGCTAAGGCACCACAATACACACCACAAAATACAACAACCACGTGTCTGCCCGCTGAAAAACACTGGGCATGGCTGGTGAATGGTGGCACGTACGCAGTGCCTCAGAATGATCGGAATCAATGAAAACGAGATCTGCCGGTAGATCACTATGATCACTGTTGGAAAAGCGCTTGGCAGCCTTGCAGCTGGGCAGCTGGGCAGCTGGATGGAATGAAAGTCCGCAGAACAACGGGAAACCACGGGAAACCACAGGAAAGCCACAGCAAAATCACAACAGTTTGTGATAGCTTGTGGTTCGACGACTCGCCATCCACATCCATCCACCAGCAGTGCCTCCAGAGATGTCATCTTCCACAACTGGCCCCGCGGCATTGAGGCACCAGCCGCACCAGCTGTACCAGCTCTGTCGGCTGCATTGGCATTGGCGTAAATGGCTTCAGCAGCTTTGGCAATGCCTCTCTCGGCCAGCATGTTGCATGTCGCATTGCTGGCAGGTGCTTTTGATGTCAACAACATGGGGGATTGAAAAGCCCGAGATTGGAATTAACTAGGCCTCACGCCTTCTAGCCAGTCAGCATCATAGCGCATTGATAGCATCTTTCGCTGGTCCTGGCAATATTTCTTTGAGTTTTCAGGTGCACCAGTGCACCTCATCCTTTCCAATACTTTGAAAGATGCCTCATGCATTTGGATACTGACGGCATCCTAGCAGAATACGGTCCTCATGATTTGTTTGGAGCGCACACTGGCACGAGCTTGGCAACCCTCAAACTTGGAACTCTTCAATGCTGTCTATATTTCACATGTACCGCAATGAAAGATGTCTGACTTTCGCTGACCAGCCATATATCCAACATTACAGTGTGAAGTGTTTTCTGCCACTTGCCCCGCTTGCCCCGCTTGCCCCGCTTCCCCCGCTTGCCCCCGCTTGCCCCTTGCCCCCGCTTACTACCCCACTTGCCCCGCTTGCCCCGCTTGCCCCGCCCCGCTTGCTTGCCCCGCTTGCCCCGCTGCTCCGCCCCGCTTGCCCCGCTTGCCCCGCTTTGCCCCACTTGCCCCGCTTGCCCCGCTTGCTCCGCTTACTCCGCTTGCTCCGCTTGCCCCGCTTGCTCCGCTTGCCCCACTTGACCCGCTTGCCCCGCTTGCTCCGCTTCCTCCGCTTGCTCAGCTTGCCCCGCTTGCCACACTTGCTCCCCGCTTGCTCCGCTTGCCCCGCTTGCTCCGCTTGCCCCGCTTGCCCCACTTGCCCCGCTTGCTCCGCTTGCCCTGCGCCCCACCCACTTGCTCCGCTTGCCCCGCTTGCTCCGCTTGCTCCCGCTTGCCCCGCTTGCTCTGCTACCCCCCATGTTCCGGCGGGTGGAGTGGGTGGAGTGGGTGGAGTGGGTGGAGTGGTGGAGTGGGGTGGAGTGGGGCGAGTGGGGCGAGTGGGGCGAGTGGGGCGAGTGGGGCGAATGGCGGATTTCAATTAATTTCCTAGTGCAGGGCAAGTAGAGCGAGTCAGGCGCGTGGGGCGAGTGGCGGTTTTCAGTTAATTTTCCTCGTGGGCGCCCGCAATGCCATTGACCAGCCATATATATCCGACAATATCCAACATTATCCAAACATATCCGACCACAGCCTTCTCCCAAGTCGACAAATCATCTTCCTTGCTGAGAAGGGCAAAGGACTGACTACCCATCATGTCTCTCGACCCTCATCCAGGACTATGTCTGATGGCCAGTTGTGATTCCAGTGCTACTACATGGCGCGTGTCTACTCATGGAGGTGACAGTCGAAGCCAACAATGCAGCAACTTGAGTTCATAGAAACTTGATCAAACCTTCCCCAGAAAATCTACTCTGCTGACAAGGTACTGGTACATCATAGACAAAAGGGTCTACACCCACCAAGCGCACGGACTGCGGCCTTACTTCAGGGCCCATCCAAATCTGGTTCTATACAGCAATTCTACGCTTTATGGATGGCAAAACAAAACTGTTAGACGTTTCAATCTCCGCAAGTGGAAGAGGGCACAACCTCCCAAAACACATCCATAAACCCTGAAAATCGCGCAATCATGCCCTTAAAAACTCCACTAAGGACCCTGAAAGATAGGAAGCATAGTCTCTTGATCAGTTCCAGAAGTGCAATGTTTCCATATGTTTCCCTAAATCTAGCACGGCGCGCAGTCTAGGTTTCCTTGAACCATGATGTACTCATGGTGACTCATGTGACTCTGCACATCGTGGCATGGGACATCATTGACATCATGGGACGTTTGGCCCCAAGTTCGTGAACCACCTCCTGATGGCCATTCATAGACGCCAAATCCCAAGCCGTTCGTTCATCCTTCGTGATTAGATCGACGTCCGCACCAGACTCAATCAATGCCCGAACCACCTCCAAATATCCTCCAGCGGCCGCGATGTGCAATGGTGCTACGCCAATTTTCGTCACCTGATTCTTGTTGGCCCCAGCTTCGACCAGCACACGGACAGTGTCAAGATATCCATTTGGATCCAATAATCATTCGCCTTGTCTTTTGCAGCACCAGCTGCAACCAGAAAACGTACAATTTCAGAATGGCCCGCTTCAGCTGTAATATGCGGTGGTGTTGTATCTTTTTCTCTGGCTTGATCCCCATTATTGGCCCCAGCCCAACCAGGAAGCGCACAATGTCCAAACGGCCGTGCAGAGATGCAATTCGCAACGATGTTGATCCCGCTCTCGTGCTTTGATCCTTGGAGAATAGTCCTTTCCTAGGTTCGGGCTCAACGGGCTCCAACGGGCCTGCTTCACGGGCTCAACGGGCCCGACGGGCCCAACGGGCCCGACGGGCTCGACGGGCTCGAGAGGCTGTGGCGCTGAATGAACCCATCATCCCGTCTGGTGCTGGCGTTACACTTTACATTCAATTGGGAAGATCAACAACGGTACTGGGAATATAGATTCCCACCCCCGGCTAACTTAATATTCAATGGGGAAAATCAACAAAGGTATTAGGAATTTAGAATCGCATCTCTGTTCAACTTTACATTCAAGCAGGCAAATCAACAAGGGTAATTATTTGGCATATAAGTTCCCCGCCTGTGAATTTTACATTCAATTGGGAAGATCACCGGTAGGTATTTAGAATAAAAGCTCCCTTACAAGGAGCACCCCCTACTTATAACTTGACTTATAACCAGGGTTAACATATGTTATAACTAGGGTTATCTCATGTTATAAATTCCATAACTTATGTTAAACTTATATCTTAGTTATGAACTTATAAGGTAACTTGTATCTTTTAAGTGGAAAGATACTAAACAGATACAAAAAAGTTAGCAAAATTAACTTTTTTAGTTTCAACTTTTGAAAGTTAGCTCGGTTTGCCATTTTTGCTTCATTTTGGGATCTTTTGCGGCGTTTGGTTCAAATTTAGCGTTTCTTCTCAGTTTTGGCGAGCTCTTCGGGTTTTTGGGTTTTTTTGGCCATGCAAGGGGCGGGTCTGCTTCAAGCTGCTTCTGAGCAGCCTCGGGCTCAAATAGCTGCTTCTGAGCAGCCTCGGGCTCAAATGCAACAGTGGGCACGCTTTCCGCTGTATTTGACCCAAGACGTTTGGAACATCTTGCAAGGGAGCTCCGAGAGACAGCTTCGGAGTAAAAAAAAATGCTCTGTAGGTCAAGGGAGTAAGGTTAGCAAGGAATATGACAAAACGCGTATGTGCATTCTGAAAATCAAAGGGAAAAATAAAAGATACGTATGTATTTGCCCAGACGAATCATGCAACGCATATGTATTTTCACATCTATCCTCGTATTTTTCTTGATTGATATGCTATATCGGGAATGTATTTTTAATGTATTTTTTTGTATTTTTTCACACGAGATAACATCGCAAAAAAAAAACGCGTATGTATGTTGCTTTCAAAGCAAAAGAAAACCCAAAAACTCGTATGTATATTCCTGTAGAGACAAGGAAACGCGTATGTGCATTGTACTTTGCAAGCCCCGGAAGCAAATGTACCAATGTATTTTGCCACAAACACTGAAGACTATAGAAAAAGGAACAAGATTTTGCGCAACTTTTGCAGTCTCAAGCAGGAGTTTTGGGTGCGCAGTCGAACGGCTCGCTGCTGTAATTTTTTCCCTCCTTTTTTTCACTCCTGGCGGTCTGTGCGGAGGGAAATTCATATGCACGTGCACGTGCAATGTTTGCCATGAGTGCATCCAATTAGCAACTTTGACCGTTGCCGTGCTGGCCAAGCGGAAAAAAGAGATGAAATCGCTGCAATTTGACAACTCCACGAAAAAAAACTAAAAACAACGTTTTTCCTCGAAATGAAAAAATGCAAAACTAAAAAGATACAAAGAAAATAGCAAAGTTATAACTTACTTATATCCACCCTTAACTTAACTTAACATAACTTCAACATAACTTCCTTAACTTAATTTATAACATGCATAACTTCAACATAACTTGGGGGGGCTCCTTGTAGAAACATAATTGTCCACCCTGCTTGAACTTTTAGATTCAAGTGGGAAGATCACCACAGGTATTAGGAATATAAAAAATCCCACTCTCGTTTGCTTTTGCTTTCGACTGGAAAGATCAACAAGGGATGATGATGATGATGAGGATGATGATGATGACGCTTAGTTGCCCATCGTCATTGCCCTGCCAGGCTAAACCCAGGCATTAGCCGTATTTCAACATATGTATATATACATAAATGTATGCATCTTGTATCTTTCTAATGCGTATACACACATAAATATTTATTTATTGAGTGATTGTTCTTTATGTATATCTTATACCTAATTACATCTGGTTGTAGATGAAAAAAAATGTATGATCCCAGCACGCCATTGGGATCATGTTTCCAATTTTCGTCGCTTTCCTGCTTCAGTCATCCATGGCTAAATAAAACTAATGCACATGCTTTCTGTTCTTCATTTGGTTACAGATATTATTCCACCAGATGTTGATTAGTTCGGCACCAGCTGTTGACTACCAACCGGTGAAACAAAATCCTTCGGATCCACTCGGGGTATGATTTGTCAAGCGGTGCCGTTTGCAGATTCTGCGATTCATTCCTAGACAGCGGCCACAAAAAAATCCCGTTCTTCGCTTCATCCTTTTGTGACGGCTTTATCTCACATATCCCTAGATATCGAGGATTATATATCATTATCCATTTCCAAAAATCAGCCCATGAAAAGGGATTAGCTAAAGCTTTCCAGCCCTGCTCAAATGAATATGGGATGGTATGGGTCAAACATTTTTAGATGTCCTGCTCCCCATGGGAAACATGATGTGTTGTGCTAGTGGGCCAAATGGCGCATGTTTGTTCTTTGACCCATAGCTTGGCAAAAAGGCCCTAACAGCGCTGAGGAAAACATCTGTGAACAAAAACTCCAGGACCTCAAGCCAGGACCTCAATGAGAATTTCACACAGTCGTCAAAGAAGGACCTGATAGAGGGGATCTGACAAGATCTTTGTACAAGAACCTCTTGAAGGCTTCCCTTGCAAACTTTCATACAAGCACCTTCTAGATCTTCGCGCAAATATCTTTTAGAGGATTCCAGCAGGATGTGCGCAAGATCTCCTCACAAACACCTCTACAACAGAGGATTTCACTAGGATATCCACAAGATCTCCTCGCAAGGACGGCAACAAAAGGAGGAATCTTCGAGGATCTCGACCGGATCCCTACAAGATCCCCTTCCAAGAACCTCATACAGCAGGACTGCCCGACTGCCCCAAATTGTCGTCGGGCCCAACGGGCCCCGCCTGTTGGGCCCGACGGGCCCAACCCAGCAGAAGACCATGGCCGATCCTTGTCAACACCAACTTCAAGCAAGAAGCGGACAACGTCAAGACACCCTCCCTGAGCTGCAAAATGCAAAGGCGTCCACCTCCGTTCAGCGGTACGCTGATCCTTGTTGGCTCCAACTTCAACCAGAAGGCGGACAATGTCAAGATGGCCTTGCAAAGCTGCAAGATGCAAAGGTGTAAAATCATCTACGTATGCCGCATCGTTGTCTGCACCTGCCTCAAGCAATAGCTGCAACGGTGTCGCATGACCATTCACGGCTGCATGGTGCAGCGGACTTCTGCGAGTGTCATCTGTCACGTTGGGAGTTCGTAGCCGCTGCAACAACTCTTCAATTGCAACCAAATTGTTCTCTCTTGATGCAGAGACCATTTGTTGGTTGGTCTTGCTGCTTATCAGGCGGCCAAAAGTCCAGAATCACCAGCTGAACCTTGACAAAAGCCTGGCTCATCTTCTGAGATCTCCAGCCATCTGAGCCCTCTTCCAGCAGCTTTTGCTTAAATCTAGTGACGCCAAACTTGGCCGCCAAGCACTGCTTCACAGACTTGGCCGACTTTCCTTCGAACTCCTCTGGATCAAGGAAGTAGAGTGGACGTGTCTGAACGGAACAACTGCTGTATATCCGCTCATATCCAGGCAGAGGCTCTGCTCGTAGCGCACGGCAAGTCATCTGCTGAATAAAAAGGTTGGTCTCAGGATGAAAAGTTGAAAGGGTGAAACGCAAACGTAAATCATGCAAAGGAAAAAGGCTTCGATCCACCAGCTGTGAGACGAAAAGTCATGTGGATGCAACCGCTGTTTTGCGTAGCAATCGTCTCCTTGGCCTAGATGATTCTGCATTTGTCGTAGAACTTGCTGCTTCATTTATTGCACTTTGCTCTGCCGGTACCTAATCGGGTGGTGCCGGGGGAGGATTGAGTGGCACGCAACGAGTCTTGGGAAGATTATTGTGGCGATACTGCCACCAAAAAAATCTTTGTTCATGAGATTTGTCCGAAAGTTCATGGGATTCTTCCTTTTTTTTCCTCTGCTGAAATTTGAAGGGATCCATGGGAAAATCAGTGGACCCACCATAATGATTAATATTGAAAACACCCACACATGGCTAGCCATTGTGGGAAGATGAAACATGACTCGGAGGTGGCTAGCCCCTCTGATAATATATATTAACAAAATTTAACAAACATTCACACGACATGGGCTAACCATTTTGGGAAGACAAAATAATATGACTCGGAGGTGGCTAGCCCTCTAACATTTTTTGAAGATACACCCACATGGCTAGCCATTGTGGGAAACATATAAGTGATCCATGCTTGGCAATGGGTTGGTTGTAAATATACTGCAGGTGGCTAGCCCCTGCACTTTAGAACATGAACCAAGTACAGGCTAGCCGGTTGCTTGTTGGATTTTTTTCATCTGAGTTGAACCCCAAAAGTGGGCTGTCATGTTGGAAGTGGCGCTTGTGTATTACTGTCCCATGGCATCCTTTGACAATGCAAAACCACACAACTGACCGAAACCTATGAGACACTGGTCCTATTCGCAGGTCATCGTCATCGTCATCATCATCATCATCACCATCATCACCATCATCATCGTCAGCATCAGCATCATCATCGTCACCATCACTATCACCATCGCCATCACCACCACCATCGCCATCACCACCACCATCGTCATCATCACCACCGTCGTCGTCATCATCATCATCATCATCAGCATCATCATCCAGGCAGGCTGTGTAATAAACGGATACTCTTGTATACCTGGAATAGTCAGTACAAGCATGACATTCTTGCTTGGGTAGGTTGACAAGAAGGCATTGGGCCTGGCATGGGAACTGGCGTTTGGCCGCGGCGCTGCTGCAGCCTAGTTGCACATTTTTCAGGTTGCAGTAAGGAGTCGCTGTGCCCTTTGCAGCACGAAACGTTTGATCTCATCATCTTCACTGTTGTCGTCACATCGAGGACACCCATGGCAAAGCTCACGCCAGCCTCCACTTCGCTCTTCCAAGAAACGGTTAGTCCATCGAGCACCCAGTTGCTGAAACACATATTGCAGGAGCAATGCAGCACTTACCGATCGGTGCTGCCCATGTGCACTGCTGATACCAACAAGGTGTTCCCGCCTGGGCAGCCTTTGTACCGAAGTCAAAAAGTTTGACATCAGATTGGCAAACTCCTGGCTGTAGGCCACTTGACGCAGGAAGTCTGTGTGATGGCCAGTGTGGACAATCTGTTGAATTTGTACCTCCCTCAAGACCGAGCAATCCAGATGATGAACATAGTCTGCATAGCTGATGAAGCGCCCGCATCTGCTATTCACATTAGTACCAAAGACTTCGGCAGTCATCAGGTAGCCAGAAAGCAGACCCCTCAAGCGTGTGGCAGGAGGAGCTGAGCTGTCATCGATACTGGAGGCAGCCTGGGCGCGGTGAATCACAGCAATTTATACAATTTCTTCGAAGCCACTAAACAAACAGCATGAAACATGGCCGCTTACTAACACCCTTTAGAGTTCAGCAAGCACTTTACAAACTTCACCATCAGTTAAGCAGCATCTGATCTCATTGGTAAAGCGCTCATTCGTGAAGTACAAGCTTGCGCAGTGCAGCCGCTCAAGGCCATGCGTCTGGCAACATCTACCCATCGTGCTTCACCTTTGACTGTCAACACCCTGGGTCCTCTTCCACGACTACGCAAGCCCACTGTGCACCCAGTGGCAGCTCGGATACGAGTCAAGTCTGCTGCAGTCAAAGTGTTGGTTTCCTGCAAAGGTCCCACCAGTTCTTGTGACACAGTCACCACATGCGAAGCTGCTTGTTCCATTTGATTGGCCATTGCCACATGAAGCACCCAAAAACTTCAGGACTTCAAGTTTGAAAAAATTCATCACTTGTGAAATTGCATGGGATTAGGTGTGTCACAAGTGCCCTGTGTTTTCGCATGTGTAGTGGTGTCTTGCAATTCTGACGATCAAGCTGCCCTGTGTGCTTGCGGTTTGGTGGTGATACTGAATATTGCAATGCTGGTTAGACATAGTTTCGTTTGCAATTGCTGGCATAGAACAACAAACGCTACTGCCCACACATCGCAAACATGAAGACCTCTCAGGATGCAACCTTCTGGTCATGCTTCACAAAAACGGCCCAAAGAGCCGCCACAACAGTAGCTAAGCATGCCTCACAAAAACGGCCCAAAGAGCCGCCGCAAAGGTAGCTAAGCACGGCCCATTGAGCCGCCGCAACAGTAACAAGCACAACACCACTTTCACTTCAAAACTAAGGAGAAGAGTGGACATCTAACATCTGACAACACTGAGGCTGACAAGCAAAAAGTCTGGAACATGCTGCCTTTTTCACGACCCCTTGCCACCCTTGCGGCTGCGTGCTTCGCGTGCCTTTTGGCACTTCGCGGACCGCTTCTTGATCTTGTTACGTTCTATCCTCAGGCGCAAGCGGTTCGATGCATAGACAGGTGGATGTTTAGGAGGTCTCGGTGGTGCAGGTAGGCCCATCTCCTCGATCTTCTTGTAGTGCGGTCTGAGTTTCTCAGCTTCCAGGTCTGTGCTTTCTTCTGTCTCAGACTCCGAGAAGATGGTGATATTGTCATCATCATCGTGCTCATCCATGGGCAGGTTTCTGGAAGAAGACGAAGTGCATTTGGCCTCGACACCACTTGACGAAGTGCAGTTGGCTTCGACACCACTCGAGGCGCTGGCTGCGGAACCTGAGAACTCCATGAGGCGGTCCAGTAGCACATCCGACTCCCTGCCAGGGCATGTGACATCGAGCTTGAGATTTCCAGGGCAATGAAATGTGAAAGGGTTGCGACAAAAAAAACACAGCCAAGAAAAGCAAACAAAAAAGGGTCAACCAAAAAAAACACAAGTAGACACAAAAGCAAGACCAAACATGAAGTGTTAGAAACAAGGACAGCAAGACCCAAAAAACGACCAAACAATTTGTTGCCCAGCCAAGCCTTTTCAGCTTCGCATCGTCTGGTATGTTTATATGCACACAGGGCGTTGCGCTAGATCCTTCAGTCTGCAACGATTCCTTGAGAGGCAGCTCCATGGCGTCACCAGAAGTATTGTGTCACCGCAAGTATTGTCACCACAAGTATTGTGTGTTGGTTTCAAGTTCTGTAAAGATCTAGCAGTCTTTTTACGGCTGTATGCAGCAGCCAATAAGTATGACTGAGGCATGCTTCTTGTAAGTTTCATGGCGGTCACCGTTTATGGAGGACTGGGGAAAGTGTTAGACCTCAGAGTTGCAAGTGTTTTGTTTTGTTTGTTTTCCAGTGTGGCTAAGCCGTTGCACACCCCTGAACAAAGGGCTGCATGACATGCTTGTTCGTCTATGCAGCCCAAAGAGCCGCCAGGCTTTCAAGAGCAAGCACGGCCCAAGAAGCCGCTGCAACTCACGCACGGCCCAGTGAGCCGCAGCAACCCAGTAGAAGCAACCAACCATCACAACAGATGACGGCCCAAAGAGCCGCCAAACCTGGAAGACCAACCAACCACGGCCCAGTGAGCCGCAGCAACCGCCACCACAAGACCAACTGACCAACCATCACAACACATGACCCAAAACAAGGACAGGCAGAGGCACCAGTAGTCATTAGGAGAGACTGTCAAAGTCTGACCGGCTTGCACACACGGCAGACGCTTGAGGAGGTGCTTTTTTTGACCACGCTCCAAAATCACCAGTCGTGAGGTTTCGAAACACAGCGGCCCCTCCCACCGTGTCTTTTGGACAGCATCCTGGGATCAGCCCAGGGATTCCCACGAAATGGACTCCTCAGAGTCAGGCTTCGGAAGCGACCGCTAGTAGACTCAGGCCATCATTGCTTCAAAGCTTCACCGCCGTTTGGCCATCCAAGACCAAGTCACCACGCAAGCAGATCTGAGGCTTGATTGGCATCAAGCCTTTTGGGGACCACCGCATGGACCAAATCACAGCCGCGTGTTTGAAGGCCTGGAAGGAAGAGAACGGCACCAGAGCTGCAAAAGAGCCAGTGCCCTTGTTCAATTTGATCTCGCCTCCATCTTCCACTTGACCTTGGACTTTGGGATTCGGTTTGAAATAGACCTCCACCTGGCGCACAATGTCGAAGGCTTTCATGTCACCGGCCTTCTGTGTGACTGCATGGTAACAAATCTCCGCCTTTCCTTTCTGCAGCTCCTTGGCATGAAGAACCTCGGACAGGTTTTCCAGCTTGCCGTTCATCAAGATGGATTCTGCCACCGACATGTCGCACAGCAACAGCTTCTCATTGTCCACCTCCGCTACCTCTTGGCCCTTGCGTGGCTGGTGGTGGAAGTTGCCAGTGCCGAAGCCTGCTACAACCGTGCCTGCCGCAATGGTACAAGAAGTCTGTGACACATTCACCAGCCACCAGCCCTGACTGCCATCAATCCGAAGCGTGATCTTACCAGCCAGGTCTTTCTTCAAGCCGTTGACAGCAGCTTCAACCAGTTTAGTGTCTGGCATTTTCTCCACAAGCACAGTCTCTAAAGGTTCTGTCAAGCGTCGCTTCTTGGGAGAAGGTTCCTGCTGACCATCCCCTGTGGCTTTGGTTTGGTTTGCTGGTTTGGGCTCACCAAACTCCTCCACCATCTCTTTCAGCAGGTTCTGAAACTCAATGCCATGGTTTGGGTTTGTCGACCATTCTGCGATCACTTTCTCAGGAATGGCTATGGTAGGGCCAGGGCGCACAGTGCACAGATTCAGCTGTGGCACGGGCGGCGCTGACAGAAGCACATCTGCTGGGGGCTCGGTGCTCTTCGGAGTGAACCCTGGCAGCTTGAGGTCTTCAGACAGAAGTTTCTCTGACAATTCCTCCAGGCAATGGTGCTGAAACCATTCCAAGGTCATGGGGTCAGACGTGGCTCCCAGAAAAAACAGTGGAAACCTCAAAGCCTTGCACCTTTCCAGCCATGCCCAGAACATGTCTCCGACGCCCAAAGCGAGGTCCACCAACACCACCGCATGCGTGCCATTGGGGAGGTCTTTGTCCACCAAAGACTCCAACAGCTTCAAGGCTGCAGAAACACCAATCTGCTGGAAACGCTTCCCTCCACGAACACTGGCATAGTCATCGGTCGTCAATGGAAGCGCGGTGTCCGACAGATCCTTCAAACACAGGGCGATGGAAGAAAAAACAGATATTATTGTGGGATCAAGGATTCCGGGAAATACTATGTCATGGGATGTTGTCAAACTAAAGGGCCCAAAGGATCACATTGAATGTTGGCAAGTGGGCAGACAAAACCTTGGGAAAAGTATGCACTGCGCAGTCCTCCACAAACTTCAGCTGGGTGTTTGGAACCTGCTCTGCTTCCTCGGTGCGGCCAGTGCTCAGCAAACGCGCGCCTTGCCAGAATTGCACCACTGGATGCACACGTGCCTTGCGCTTGCCAGGACCTGTCTCTGTCTCATCCTGTGTGAACTCAGTGGGCCCCATGTCCACATAAGGTCTCACAATTCGCAAAGGATACAGCAAAGGCCTCGTGTCCCGAGCGTCTTTGCGCTCTTTGTACATGAGCACTGCTTGACTGTCCACATCCACTCCTCTGCCAGACAATGTCTTCAACAAGAAGTGTTCCAGCGCGTGGCGTTGGTGAACCTTGTAGTGGAAGACGGGGGAAAGCAGCAGCCCAAAGTTTTGCGGCTGCTCTGCCACCAGCTGGCAAAAACAAGTGGCTTCAGCATCCTGTGAACTCTGTGACCTTGACGCTGGAGCAGACCAGTTCAAGTAGCTCAGTGTGGCCTGAGCTGGTGCATTCGAGCTTAGTGTTTGTGATATCAATCAACAGCCTGAAAAGCAACATGATCAAACACAACACGAAATTGGAATGAAGAACAGACAAGCTAGGACAAACATCCGAAATTTAACCAGGCAAGTCACAACGGCTGTCTTCTCCAGACTGTTGTTTTTCAGCAAAGCCAGGCAATGCTCAGCAAGCAGACGATTCAATTGCCCAGTGCTCTGTGGATCATAGGCAAAGATGTGGCACTTCTGGGACATCCACTGCGTAGACCATTGCGCAGCTTCTTCACGACGCCTCTTGTTCCACTCGAGCTTCGCATGGTGCACTGCCACCTCAAAAGACTGCATCTTGGAGAGGTAGACGCGAAACGCTTGGAAGTCATACTCCAGCTGCTTCAGAATCAACGTCCACTTGTCTTCATCCAAGCGGATGAGAAGTATTTCCGAACTTCTTGTAGGAGCCACAGGACGCTGGCACTTGAGCATGTCAATGACATCGCGAAACATCTTGACATCAGTCACTGCAAGTTTCTCCCGCTTTTCTGTCTGCACTTCATGCAGCTCCAAGTCCCACCCATGACTTCCATCCAGCCATGCTTCAAAGATGTGGGTCTCCACATCCTGCATTTTGACGGGGAACTGCTCCATCATTTGGGTCGACAAGTTGACCAGCAAAGCCGCCGTTTCAGCCAAGGATTCTACTTTTTGTTTGTCCACCTTCTTGCGACAAGCGCCAGGCTTCTCATGATCGCGGATGATGCGCTTGAAGGTGAGGGCAGTGGCCGTCTCACTCATACTGCACAACTGCTTCCATGACTTGTGTGGCGCTTTGTGCATGTGTGTTGGCAAGACTTTTTTGGTGGACAGGCAGTCGTCTGACAAAGCACTTCCTTCCCAACCCCACTTGCTCACATGAGTTTCCAGATCTTGGATCAGCGAACTGGGAAACAGCGCCATGACATTCCCCAGGGCATTGGCCTTTGCACCCACCAGCCATGCGCTCTTGGGAACAAGGGCGTTGAATCGAGAAATCGCGGCTGCGCTGTCCTCATACCCTTTTTGCTTGAACTGCCGCAGGGTATGAAGCCATGTAATGAAGTTGGGAGGTTTGCTGATGCTATCACGGATGCTCAGCAAGAAGTTCTGAAAGACCTCGCTTTCCACACTGGGCAGCTGAATATGGAACACATACACAGTGGAACATGACTCTTTCAAAGCCCGGAAGGTTTGCAGCAAGGCATCTGCCTGACCATGGTGCCAGAACATATGCAGCAATGCCAAGGCGGTGGAAGCACGAAGCATGCCCTTCACATACCCCAGACTGAAGGGTGCAACTGGCATACCCATGGCCTCACTTGCCCATGGGCTTGTCATCACTAGGCTGCCTTGGTCCACATGTTTGACAAGCAACGGCTTTCCACTTGTTTGGAAGCCTTCATTGAGGACATGGTGCACCAGTTGCAAAGATGCGTGCGCAGAAGGAGGCGGTTTTAAACTGCACTCCTCATTGAAGCCCAACATAGCAATGTGAGCCTTGCACGGCAATGTTTCTCCCCGCTTCTCCATGGTCACTGCCGGGAAAGGATGCTCCAGCTGGTAGTGCTTGTCCCCTTCCAAAGGAAAGGTTGCCCACAACCAAGCCAGGAAAGACTCACGCGGCTGAGCATCAGAACTCTGCAGATGAGCAATGAGATACTGCATGGGGCCACCATGTTTCTCCAAGACGTGTTCCTGGTAGGCTTGAACAGCAAGTTCGACCTGATCTTTGAATTTGGCATCACTTGGATCAGCCAAAGCCACCTCCCAAGGCACAGGTGTTCCGGCAGAACTGACCTCTGAAGATGCCATGCTACCAAAGGCTACTTTCTGGTGCCTCCGCTGGGGAACAAAAAGGTGCTGCAAGGAAAAGCCAAAAGAAATAGAGTTAATATGGATATATAAATCAATATTCCATGCAAATTTCATCCGATCATAGCCTTTTGATTCTCAATGGAGAGATCCGACGAAAAAAAAAAAATCGGTCCGATCTCTTGTGTGTGACGGTAGGATGGTCCGATCTCATGTTCTTGATTTTGAATGACCCGATCCGACGAAACATGCGTCTGTCCAACAAGATCCGACGAAAGAAATTTTTTTGGTCCGATCTCTCTCGTGGAAATGTGTGCTGCGAGATCCGACGATTTTTCCCCTCAGACTCGCAGCTCCCTGCTGCGAAACTCAACACCATCCAGATACTCAAGGCTGTGCAGAGTCCTGGATATTTGTAACTCTACTGTGAAAAGATCAAATGCTCTCTTCATCCTCAGAGACCTCCTCCACATCTTGTGGCAAAGCTGGCGCCTGCACTTGCTGGCGCAGGTGTTCTTGGAAAACACTTTGCGCGAAGTTTTGGCAAAACCTCAAAGGATATGTCTGCGCGGCACGGGTTCTTGACATACCGCCCTCTGCTCCTTGCAACTGGGCATGGAATGAGGGAAAGTGATTGCAGGTTGCGGGAGTGCAGCGTGTCGAAAAAGAAGGGCAAAGGCCTGTCCAATTGGTCATGAAAACTGTACGTTTTCTCACTGCTTGATCAGTTTGCAAGGTGCGCAGGCCGAGCAAGCATTGATCAAATACGGTTTGGAACACATCTTGCAAAGCAAGGATGTTTTGGGTGCAAGACAGCGTCCAAGAACTTGCCCGCCAGGGGTGTTCGAGCACCACTTTGCGTCCTGCTTGAACTTGAAGACGAAAGATCAGCAAAGCAAATTTGAACAAACACAAGCCTTCCGCATACTGTTTCTCCCACTTCTTGTAATCAGCCCTGCGGTCTCGCATGGTGTTCTGAACACACGAAAAGACCGTGCATGGTGGACAAAGCATAAGCACCAAGGGCTGCAGCACATACAAGAGCTGGAGCAACCGTTGCTGCACTGCCTTCTTGGTAAGGTCCCAGCCGGTGCCCAAGTCAATGCTGGGGCCACAAGCCTGGCCCAAGCGGCGCACCTCAGGAGCAATTCTGGGATTGCTAAAGATTTCCATGAACTGCACCGGCTCAGTGGGGCGGAGGTGAGCATCCCTGCCAGGGTCTTCAACGTTCAAGGGTTTTTCCTCCTCACTTTCAGACACATCTGCATCATTGACCGCAGGAGGCAATTCCACGCCAGTCATGGAGAGAGACACAAGGCGGACGTTAAGGTGAGGTCTAACCAACTCGAAAAACACGCTCTGAAAAGCCAAAGTTGAATTTTCTTGTCCTTGAAGTCACCAGCCATGGACACGTGACGGCCCTCAGAGCCGCCAGAAACGACACGGCCCAAAGAGCCGCCTTTCAGACATGCATTCCACGGCCCAATGAGCCGCAGCAAGCCAATGTGTTCATGATCCTTTCAAAAGATACCTCAAAAAAGGACGGAATCAGCAAAATGTATACGGGTGGTTTCAACACCAGCATGTTGCCAATGCGAGTTGAAGATACTCTGTTTAGCTTTGCTACATTTGCCCCTAGAGCCCCCGAACCACGTGGAGGAGATGCCAACTGTTTTTTGGTCTCTGTTGGTTGAACTCGTCACGAAATCTGCAATCAGGCCTGCAATCGGCCACGGCAACGAGCACAGCCTCCCCGACTGAATCTGCACTTGGAACAGCCCAAGGCAGCACCAGGCGCAACTGCAGCAGCAGGACGACGACGAACATGCGGAGCGGCAGCCGGACGGCGACGGACTGCTGTTGGGCTTCTGCTCCTTTCCAGTTGCTGCTGCTGTGTGACAGGAGTATTTGCCACGTGCTCAACATTGGGCTCGGCAACAGGACCAAGGCTGCTGACAGGCAAATCGTGTCGTTCCAAGGATCCACTCCTTCCAGAATCAGAGCCACTGGTGCCAGTAGGATGGGCTACTCCTTGTCCAAGCACATCTTGCTGCAGTGTGTCAGGCACATTCTGAAGGATATTTTCATTGACTTGGCCCAAAAACAAAACATGAGAAGTTTGCTGCGCGCCAGGTGTGCTATGAAGAGCGGTTTGCCCAGGCACCGAGGCTTCATAATGACTTTGCCCTGCCGCAGGTGTAGCTAGCAGATCATGTGGTTCACGAAAGGTGGCCTCATCTCCATCAGGCTGTGCTCCAGGTGCGGCTTGTATCTCAGTAATGTCAGTCAGAACGACGCCTTCATCACCACCTTGCTGTGCCGCAGAGGCGGTTTGAGGAGCAGTTTGTTCAGAAACTCTTGCTTCATCAACACTGTGCAGTGCCCTATCTGTCATGTGGGTCAAAGCTGGCACTGAAGGTTTTTCCAAGGGCACGGTTTCCTTTGCCTTTGGCACATCTGTGTCTCCAGGGATTCTACCAAGCAGGTCCAGTGCCTTGGGATGAGGGTCCTCAGCTCCTAGCAGGGACTCGGCTTCCATTTCTGCTTGCTCTTGTTCTAGGGCAGCGCCGACAGTCAACTCCGGCTTGGGGCTACCCTGTTCGGGAACCTCAAGCACCTGGTCGAGAAGCCTCTTTTTTTCCATACCAAGCGACACGGTGCGACAAACAGAGTGTTGGGATACAAAGGTGACTTCGTGACTATTGTGTAACAGAGCCAAAACCCTCAACAAAAACTGAACTTGAATAACAACCAGCTATGAAAAGAAGTGTGCAAAACAAAAAACGCCAGCAGCAGACAGCAAGGAGGAATTGTTTTCTCGCAGCAGTTCATTCAAAACATCACCTGGTCTCATGTTTCGCTGCCGGACGCTTCATAGGCCGGCCTTTCGAAGCAGCGGCAGGCCGCTTCATACGTGCTTCTGGCATCTCAACCTGACCAGGATCATCAGCGTCCTCTTGTGGTACTGCTTGGAGGTTCTTCACAGCCTGAGCTCTTCGAGACACATGGCTGCACTGCGGAATCTGCTCTTTAGCTCGTGCCTGGTTTTTGGTGTTCTTTTTCTGCTTTGGCATGGGCTGCACTGGAATCGCTCCTTCAGGAGCAAAATCTTTCCATGTAGCTCCAGCACAGACCGCTGCTGGCAGAAAATCACGGCCTTGCACAAGGAAAGAGATATCAGGCAATTGTCCACTGGGCTCTGCATTTTCGTTCCGCTGCAGCCAAGCTAAGATGTAAGCAGCTGCAGACTCGAGGAGCCATGGAGATGCCAGAAGCTCAAAGCTGTGCGAGGTGCCCGCAAAGGCAGAAGATTGCGAAAATCCAATGGAAATGCACCTTGTAATAAGACAGTTGGAGGCTGACTCAAGCCCTTGGAACAAATCCAGTGCTTTGCCAAAAGAACTGGGTCACTCTCAAGACCATCATCTTCAAGAAAGGTGGCTTCGGGAGCACACAATCTGACCATGTCACGCCTGACAACTCGGAACACATGCGCAGCATCAGCTGTGCTCCGAGTACCTGTCACGCCTGCAAAGTGTCGATCCAAAGGTGCAAAAAAATTGCGCCAGAGGTAGCTGTCGCCAACTTGCTCGATCAGCACTGGGACACCACGAGCTGAGCGATAGTGCTCTTGCAAATGGCTGACATACTCTTCGGGTGTTTGCAAGCATTTCACCCGCGCAAGCAAAGACCCAATCACACTGAATCTCTGATCCAGCCTGTTGTGTGTGTGTGTCCGACACGGAACATGGCCAAAGACACTTCTGCAAAGCGCTGTGAGGACACCAGCGCAGTGGCAAAAAGAAGAAGCTGAGAATTGCGCCCCTCTTTGCTTGTATTGTCACTGTGGAAAATGACTTTCCATGGCATGCCTTTGCCTCGTTTCCGGAGTTCATCCTCTGCCAAGTCTAAGGCACGGGCAAGGAGAGTTTGCTGCAAATCGGAGTCTGCCTTGACATCAGGCTCTACAATGGCAAAATATTCAAGTACTCCAGCTATGAGAACGCCAACAACATGCAAGGCTGGTCGCCACAAAGCTGCCAAGCGTTTTGATGAGTCCAGACTTCGCGGTACAAGCCACTTGCTCTTGTCCATAGCATCTATAGTGACCATCAGGTGTGGCAGCTCCACATCTTCCAAACGATTCGTGTTTTCAGCCATGGTCTCCATCCCTTGTATGATGCTTCTGTCGCGGAAGACAGCCCGGATATGGTTGTTGTAGGCATGATTGACGGCAGCCAGATCTGATGGATTGCTTTGAAGTTTTCGATAACGACCTGGCAGTTTTGCATCTTCACACGTGGAGTCTAGTCAAAAGTACAATAGGGTTAATGGATGGCTGTGAACCTCAATGAACACAAGTTATTTTTAGTTCCTGCTTCCAAACCTCAATCCTTCTTCATGAAAATGTGACACTGTAAAAAAAAGGGGCCGTGTGAAAAAGTGACAGCAGGACAACATGCTGAAAAGTCAAACGAGGCACTGTATCTGGCACAGTCATCGCACCGACTATGAAGGGTCACAGGCCTCACCCCCATCACACTTTGAAAACGAACCCAAACACGTTGGAAAGTTGTCCAAGAAGCTAAAGTTTCATGGTCGGCATGGATGTCCTTGTACAAGTCGTGGAGCTGAGCAGATGTCATGGTGGGAAGCCATCGCTTCTGAATTTGTGGCTTGCTCCCGTCCCCGGAGAACATATATGGCAATCTATTGAGCATGTCATCATCATTCGAAAGCCAGTCAGGCAAGTCCACAATCGAGTCGCCAATGTCACCACAAGCATTTGCTTCAGCCGGATCCTCATCAAGGTCCTGGCGACTAATGGCTAGCGGCTCAGCCAGGTGCTCGTACAAAAAACAAAAGAAACTTTCCACATCTTCCCGTTTGGGCTCTGATCGCTTGCATGGAACTTTTCTGCCATCCTTTGGAGGCAATACCTCTCCTTCAGCGATACATTTCAGGTAGTAGCGGATTTTCTTTTCTGAGCATTGCGTGACCCGACTGAACGCTTGTTGACAAATTGCTTTCCCTTGCCACCAAAAGAGTTTTCTGCGCTGACCCTCTGGCTGTGCCTTGTTCATATTGAGCAGCCGGTGAAACCAGATTGCATTCTTTCCTTCCATGTTCAACGGCTCAAGATCTTTCTTGAGTCTTTGCTCTGCAGCTGTTTGTGCGGCATTGAACCGGTCTACACACTTGTTTTTGCAGCACGCAAACTGCGCACCTATTGGGTCTGGCAGCTCCTCACTGGCCTCCCTGGACTCGGAAGCATCACTGGACACAACATCGGGAGGTAATTCCAGCACACAGTCAGACGAGCTCCCAGCATTCATTGAGATTCCGCCGGAGGCGGCCGAAGAGCTGTATGACAAGAAAACAGCATGACTAGACTCCTGTCATTATACAGAGTGGCCCATACCATGGATAGGAAATGGCATGTTTGTTTTGGGTTTTCTGCCCTGCGATCCAAATGATCAACATGAATGCTTTGAAAAATTACATCCTGGTGAAAATTTCCAGAGCCAGAAAACGAATCTTCCAGACAGAATGTGTGGGCATGCAGGAATACATGCCATGCATGCAAAAACTGTTCAGTCAGGTTTCATACACGTCACACACTAGCAACGCAGTAGACTCGCCCACATTTTTTCCAAAAAGTCTTTGAGCATTGCTGTCTCAGCCTCTGGTCAGTTTTTGCTACATGCCCAAGCAGCCAGCACATCTCCCAAACAAACGGCCAACTCTTTGAATTGCCTTTCAAACTCCATGGATTGAAGAGCTCTGGCGGCAGGAAGGAAGACATGGTGCACTTCAGCAATGGCGCCAAAGACATCCTGCAGATGGCAGCGAAGCTGTTGGCTTGTAAGATCAAGCAAAGCAAAACGTCGACTCAACGGCTGGGCCTCAAAGTAGGCAGTGCGATGAGCCATTTTCAGGGCAGGCACTTCCATTTCTTCATCCGCCTTTTCCGCACTCAAATCTGAGTCTGTATCATGGTAGCGCATATAGGTGAGCACGAAATGCATGCGCACAGCAAGGTCGTAGAATCTGCGGTCGCACACGTGCAAGAGGAAAAGCACAGCGTTGCGCACTACTTCCAAGCCATGGGACCAGTAGTCTTGTTCACGCCAAGTGGCCCGCGCAATTTCCACCTTGAACTTCATGACATCAGAGCGTCTACAAGGCATCAGTGTGAGAACTGAAAAACAAGAAGACAGCGAGTGTGTCAGAAAAAGGCGGTGGCCTCTAGGTAGCTCGAGCAAAGTCGACAGTTTGTCATGGAGCCTTCACAGTGTTGAACAGAGCAGTGGCCCAGAGCTTGAAAGGCAACCGCAAAGACGGCCCCAAGAGCCGCGCTACAATGGATGGCCCAAGGAGCCTCCACACCACAAACAACTAACAACACGGCCCATGGAGCCGCTGCAAAACAAAGCCCAGAGCCCGCAAAGAAACCACCAACACGGCCCAAAGAGCCGCAATACGATGGATGGCCCAGAGAGCCTCCACAGCATGAGATAGATTCCAATGTCACACGGTTGCTTGATCATGCTCGAGGCATCTACTGGTTGTTCGTTTTGGATGGATAGGCATGATTAAAGTCTTTAAATTATGTGTCGAATATTGACATAAACATGGTCAAACGTTGAAATACCGTTGAGGATTGCTGTCACCAACTGGAGCCGGGGTCGGTCCGCCTGTTTTGCTCCGGCAGTGGCGACTCGCCATCCAAGAATGCGCAGATGTATATGGATGGATGATGATGGTGGTGGTGGTGGTGGGGGTGGTGGATGATTCTGATGATGATGATGATGATGATGATGGTGATGGTGATGGTGATGGTGATGATGATGGTGATGGTGATGGTGATGGCGATGATGATGATGAAATGCTGATGAAGAGGAAAAGGGGGAGGTGCATGAGGAAGGTGATCACAATGATGGTGACCAAGAGATATGAGCAGCTGGTGGCAACCATGAACCCGATGATGGGGGATTCAAGGGCTAGCCACATGCTAGAATGCAAAGGGCCCCACACTGGCCAGCCATGTGTGTGAATACAAAGCAACAATGTTCTGCAAATAAAGTTGCAAGCCGGCTAGCCGGCTTCTTCTATTTAACATCTCAACCAAGGACCGTGCAACAATGCAGGGGCTAGCCACCTGCACATGTGTCGAAAATGTCACACCAAGAAGCACCTCACGGGTTCCGATTAACCTTGTGGCTGAACAAGGAAGCAATGGGACACCAATAGCCATGTAAGACTCAGCCCACATCAGGGTTCAACTCAGGGGACAAAATTCCAACAATCAACCGGCTAGCCTGTATTTGGTTCACGTTCTAAAGTGCAGGGGCTAGCCACCTGCAGTCTATTTACAACCAACTCATTGCCAAGCATGGACCACCTTATATGTTTCCCACAATGGCTAGCCATGAGTGGGTGTATCTTGAAAATATTATCAGAGGGGCTAGCCACCTCCGAGTCATATTATTTTGTCTTCCCAAAATGGTTAGCCCATGTCGTGCGAATGTTTGTTAAATTTTGTTAATATATATTGTCAGAGGGGCTAGCCACCTCCGAGTCATGTTTCATCTTCCCACAGTGGCTAGCCATGCGTGGGTGTTTTCAATATTAATCATTATGGTGGGTCCACTGATGTTCCCATGGATCACTTCCTGTTTCCCACTAGCTATGAGGTTTTCTAATTTGTTGGATTCCCGGTTTGCGCGCTTTCTTGGCACAGCTGCTGAAAAACCGTGAGTTGTTTGATTGCTTGCAGTGTGCCCTAGAGTCCTTGCGCGTGCTTGACAAAATGCAACGCATAGTCTTCTCCATTTAAGGAGAAAGAAAATTCTTTCCTGTTCCTTCACTTTCTGTTGGGTGCGAAATCTGTTTCAAGGCTACTGAATTTTTTGACAATTTTTGATCGCAGGCATGATGTTTCAATCATAGCATAGGAAAAAAAGGAAGAATCCCACGAACTTTAGGACAAATCTCACGAACAAAGATTAAAAGTTCTGCCGCAAAGTCGGCACCAGAGGCGCCCATATGTTGTTAAGTCAGAAGAATTTTTGCCAAGCAACCTGTTCCAGTATAGTTTGTGTTGTGGTTTTTGGTTGTAGACCTCATGCAACTTTGCCTCCATTTCGTCTAAACGGGCTTTGGCTCTATGCTTTCCCGGCGTGGACATCCAGGAGGAGGAATGCAAGTTGGCATAAGGACAAACTTTTTTCAATATTTTGAGGTTAACATGCTCAAGCCTTGATGTTTGCACCCCACATTTGACGCAGAACGCGCCAGTACCGAAATGCCGAATTCGGTGGCCCCTTTGGTCTTGTTCCACCATGGGCGCCGCTGCTGTGGGATGTGAGCTCGAAGAGGCTGAGGGCTGAGGAGCGTCATCAGAGGGATCTTCGTTGCCTGTGTGAGCCGGAGCAGAATGAGGACTCAACTGTGGATCCGCTCCATCCGGGTCCCATCCGTCGACGTCATGGTCATGCCACTCAGTAATATGTTGTTGCCAGATGTTGACCAAAACTTCCTTAATTTGTAAAACCTGTGCCTGCGAAAAATTCATTGTGGTGGTCGGCAGCGCTGCATATTGGAAAAACGGAGGAGCTCGCAGTATTCGAGTCAACAATGAACGAATGGGAGCTCGCAAATTAGCATATTTTCTGCAATGCCAATGTATATGTTCCACTTCGTTAGGGACTCCACAAACTGAACATTGAACACTTTGCCGAAAACGATGGCGATCATCCCGCGACGGGGACATCAAACCTCCAGTGAGGATGTAGATCAAAATTTTGCTCCTTGGACGCGGGTCTTGTTGCAAGTGTGGACCCGGGAGACTGTGGTCCAAAACTTTTTGGAAACCATCGGCTTGAGAGTGCCACTTCTGTAAAAGTTCAATTGCAAGAGCACGATCAACGTGCTGTAGACCTTCAAAAGCAGGCCGAGCCCGAGCAATGATAGTCCAATGGTGTGAACGCCAAACTGCACGAAGGCCATGTTCCCATGACCGGTCCGAAGAGTCATGAAGAAGAATATGTTGCAGTGCCGCAGTGTAAATGGGATCAGATGAAGTTGCTGAGCTCGTTTCAAAGGACCACTCTGTTGCAAGGAGGCCCCATTCAAGTGTTGCAAAATGAAATTCCTGTTGTTGTGATGCCTGCAGAAACGTTGTAAAGCTCTGAGAGCTGCCAGCTGCAAGGCAAACAAAGGTTCGAGCGATGGCTGAACAACGATAGTGAAAAGAATCATAGGCGTCAAACTATAAAAACCAATGCGGAGCAGGGCCCTGGTCATGGTGGCTCTCAATGTGGTCAGCCTGGCTGAAGGAATTTGCAAATCATGCGTGCCCTGACCCCAAGTCAGTTTGCTCAGTAATTGCCTCTGAGCTTGGACACGGTCTTTCCAACCCAAAGGCAAAAGACTGCAGTTGTGCGCTGAAACCATCCAATCTTCAATCCGCTTCTGTAAAAGTGGGGTCCAGGAAGAAGACCCACCACAAGTGATGCTCCCTCCCACAAGACGAAATGTATCCTTGTGATGCGTTATTGCAGGGACCAAATGTTGAACTTGCGAAGCGCCATATGTAAAACATTTCTCCGGGTTCAACCTTCCACCGCTGAGGTCTGCAAATCTCTGAACGGAAGCATGGGTCAGTCGCAAGTGATCACGAAGGCTGTTGAGGTCAGCAGCTACAACAGTTGCGCTGATATCGTCCACGTACAGTCGTGGTTTGATTGACACCTGAGCCATGCCAAAATTGCCATTCGAAAGCTTTTCCAACCAGCATGCGACCAAACTTGCTAAAATAATATTACTCAAAGGATCACCTTGTATAATGCCATTGCTGGGCTTGTAGGCTTCGCTAAAGGCACACCCCAGCTTGAAGTGCTTACAGTGTTGTTTGTAAAAAGCGCGAAGACCCTGCAAAACCGACAAAGGAGCTCCTCGATACAAGAGAGTATCTATGGCCATGGAAGGAATGACGTGGTCGTAGCACTTGGCAAAATCATACGATAGGCCGGCACACCATTCATCGTTGACTTCAGCATTTTCCAGTAAAGAGCTGACGTCCATCGCCATATCGTCGGCACCTTGGCCACTGCGAAGCGCAAAAACTTCTTCAGGAAGAACTCTGAGGATCCATGGTTTGAGTTGACGGCACCGTGTTCGGCTCCAGCTTCTGTACAGCGCGCTCAAAACAGTAATAGGACGCATGTCCATGGGGTCCTCTATATGACCTTCCGAGTTAACTTTCTTAGGCAACATCGCGACGTAACCAGTAGTCCACGAGGTTGGCCATTGAGAAGAAGTTTCACACACATTCATCAAGGAAGCCAAATGTTGAAATAGTACCGGACACGTTTGACCCAAAAGTTTCAAATCTTGCGGCCGCCAACCGTCCAAGCCAGCGGCACTTGGACGCAAGGATTGCATTGTAAGTAACAAGTCGTTCGCAGTCAAAGGATCCAAGTCACATTGCTCCCGTTTCATGGTTGGCCCAAATTCTTGAATAAAATTCCAGGTAGAAGGAGCTTGACTACGATAACGACCAAAAATTTTGTCCCAAGCCTTGATCAGAGTGTCCAATTGGCGAGAGGGATCCATTGTAAGGTGTCCAGCAAGTTTCATGACAGAATAAGAATAATGTTTTTGATGCTGCAAAATCGGTGATTCCTGTGTAGCCTGACGCGCTTTGCGCCAAGCTGCTGCTTTTCCGGCACTGCAGCGCATTGTCTGTTTCCAAAGTTTAAGACGGTGCTTACTTTGCTGAGCCTGCACATAGTCAATAACCTTTTGCAAAATGGTGGCTACTGCTTCAGCATTTGCCACACTGGGAGCACCTTGGAAAATGACCTCCAGCTCATGATTCCACGGGAAAGGACAATCGTGTGATATTTGCTTTAAATTGTGCCAAGTGCGAAGAATCCGGGGACCAGGCAAAGCTTTGCAAATCTCCCATGCACGTCGGAAGGCCTTACCCAAACGCCGAAGTTGTAAGCAATCCGCATGTTCATGCAAAACCCTAGGAAGCTGACGAGTAGAATCCAGTTGAATTTTGCCACGAGGTTGACCTAATCTTGTGATGGGACCAATTTGGTCATGTTGAAGGTGAATTAAAACTGCTTCGGCCTGTTTTGACCACAAAGCTGCGGCCTGCTCAACATCTCTTTGTTCCAACGCAGTGAAAAATTCTCTGGGCATGTCCATATGAAATACCTGATTGCTGGCACGAAGATGATCAAAATTGAAACTTTGGCGAGGAGTCAAGCGAGGAACGGCCCGCTTGTTGTTCAAAATACCAACTTCCAAAATATCATGACCCCGGTCAGTAAACGGGTTGCTATGCGTCTCAAAAGTCAAAATGATGGGAAGACAATTAACAGAACACCAGATGTGATCAATGCGAGAACCAGAACCTTTGTGACAAGTAAATGTGGGACCCCCCGACTGTAGACCTGACAAATCTTGCCACGGATCGCCCAATAATGTTTGCAGAAATGGAGTGGCTTCAACTTCAGCATTGAAATCTCCTACCAACA
The DNA here is from genome assembly GCA_947184155.2 of Cladocopium goreaui. NCBI lineage: Eukaryota > Dinophyceae > Suessiales > Symbiodiniaceae > Cladocopium > Cladocopium goreaui. The sequence goes on along the minus strand of CAMXCT020000877.1, from coordinate 137,719 downwards.
CGCTCGGAAGGTTACGGGCCATCATGTCAGAAGTAACCGCCCGAAGCATTTGCTGCAGGTACCGCTTAGCCAAAGCGGTTTCTCTGGCCCCAGCCGGACCATAAATGTTGTAAATCAGCAGAGCACTGTTGTCATGTCGATGCACCAAGATGGCTTGTAAACGCGCATCTTTCCAAAATTGAAAGCAGCAATGATCCTGAGGCCAAACAATGGGAGTGATGTTTGCAAATTTTGATGGATTGATGATGATTCCAACGCCACAACGCGACGTGCCCAAAATGGGCGCACCCCACAAGCAATGTAAAGAAGTAGAGCTGGTCAAGACTTGTTGTTTACTGGCTGAAAGGTGGGTCTCTTGAAGACACAAAATGTCATATTCGTAGCTTAGCAAAGTGTTCCACCTGCCACTCTTGGTGAGGCCATCTGCATTGAAAGAGCCCAGCCAACAAGTGGGAATGGAGTCTGTTCCATTACCATGCAAAGCCCTCATCTGTTGCGATCGCTGTGCGCAACAAACTGAAGCCCAACCACGTTTAACGAGGGTAGGCGAAGTGAAACCACTCGTTTGGAGCCAAAATGGACCCTCACTCTTGCTAAGTCTTCTGTCTTTGCGCCTCCGGCGTGGTGCCGGTCTTCTCACCTGGACGCTTGTTTTGCGGTGTGACTGACTCCAAAAAATCTTTCTGCTGCTTGCCAAGCTGACCAACTTTGCTTGGCAATGAGGCACTTGCTTTTGCAACCGCCGATGCTGTAGCCCGTTGGGACAAGGCTCTAGCTGCACTGTTGACCGCCTTGAACTTGATCTGCACGGCATGACCGTTTGGAGCCTGAAGTTGCAAAGGAGAATTCTGTCCCAGCGAATCTGCGAGAAAACTGAGACTCTTGGCATCAAAATGTTCAACCACATAGGGATTCCAGCCTTGATCTTTGAGAAACTGGACCGCACCTGCAAGGCCGGTGGCCACCGGCAGACCATAGAGCTTCCAGCGACCATAAGACGTGAGGTCCTCAAAGCTGTGCTTCCGGCAAAACGCCTGGGCATCCTGCTGACTAGCAAACCTGGCTGCGAAGCGATGTGGTGCTGACCTCCTCTTGCAAACCAGTCCGAGATGCGAAAGTCCATCAAGCAGTTGACGTCCTACCGCCAAGGTGGTGTGATCAGGCAACCATACCAAAAAAGTGTCCACCATTGCAAAATCAGCTTGACTGTCAGCATGGACCTTGAAGAAAGTCCCATCCAAACCTGAAAGCTGCAGGATGCTCTTGGCCAAGTTGGTGTGAGCCAAGAAAGTGCTGGAAATGTCACTTCGAACTTGAACTTCGCTAATGCCAACCAAAGAGATGCCATGTTTTTCCAAGACCCCAGTGATGTTACGAGCACGGCATTCTGATGGCCAACCAAACTCTTCCGGTTGTTTGCAAACCATACGAAGCATGGTCTGAGCCAAAGAAATCTTTGGACCTTCCGCCACTCGAAACACATGGGCTGTGAAACCCAGCTGGACGCACCATCTGCTAACTCGCACTTCCTTTTCTTCGCTGGTGTCATTGAGAATGATGGTGCACTCCACTTGTGAATGGGGGTAAGAACACAGGCCCAAGGTTGACGGAATGGCAGTGATAAGCATAGCCGTGGCCGCAGCTGTGAATCCAACTGACCGCATGACTGATGGGATGGCCTCCTTAGGAACCAAAGAGACGCCTCCCTTGGCTGACAACTGAGTATACAACAAGGTAGGCGCGTTCCATTCTTCCGGAACGAGCTTGGGCATCTTGCGCAGTTTGGCTTCCAGCGGCATGGCGTCCTGAATGTCACGGAGTAACTGTGTCTCTTCCACGTCTGCTGGAGCACTACCCCAACTCTGCAGCAAACCACCGTCAGGGAGAGGAACTGGAGCAGGAGAAGGAGCTGTGTAAACACTCTTGGCGCCCTTTTTTGCCTTTGCCGCTACCTTTGTGAGCTCCACCAGGACCATTGCCATTGGTGGCATGGGCCATTCTGTTTCTATCCAGTGAACTAGGCGACCATCCATAAGGCATGCCCCCATAAGTTGCTACATGTGAAAGCTGAGATTGGAAACAAAAGTCTGAAACATCGGTAACTGAATACTGAAAAATGTCATCCTGAGAGGCTGGTGTTTTGCCCCAAGGGCACTGCAAGCGCTGTCTCATCCCACCAGTCTTCTTCACCCCCAGGATGCTTGCTGAAGACTGATGCCTTGATGCTGGGGACTCCTCTGGATCAAGGAATGCCAGCGTCTCGCCTGAGACGGCGGAGCACACCTCCATGGCTGCAGTGCCGCATTACCTGAAAATCAAAGAACAACTCTTGAGTCTTGACGTGCATGTCAAATGTTGATGAAATATAGCACAAGTAATAAACTACTAACTACAAACGGCTTTGACCAGTCAAAAGTTCGTGTTCATTCTTACATGATCTTACATGGCCATCTGAAGCACCTGGAACTTCCACAGATGGTTCCTCTACAACTGGTAGAAACGTCATGGTCATTCTTGGGAGGCGGCGAAAATGCAAAGTGGTAGAAGCAAAACTGTGGGAATGTCATTCTCAAGGCTTCACGGTTTGACCATTCGATGTTAGGACCTCTGACGTCTATGGTACTTTCACGATCTTTCACGATCTTTCACGCAAAACAAAATGAGAAATGAACACACATCCTCAACAGTGAGAATGTGACCAACGATTAATCAGTCATTGATGCGGACCATTCCGGAGTCCATTTTGATATCTTCAAAATGCTGACCGTCTCAGTCACGCCCGGTTGTAACACACCTGATGCTCATACTCAAGATTAAGTGTGGGCGTTGATCTAAAGATGGTTCAATGATTCAGATACCTCCAAGCGAACCATTGGGTTCATTGGATTACATCCAATTAATCCCAATCAAATGGTTGTGCCAATCATGACTATTTAATACCAATGTGAGAGAATATCATTTTACTTCATTGAACGAGGCTACTTTGTATGTGTGTATATGTATGATATATATATATATATATATATGATTCTATATGCACACCTAGGCATGACAATTGTATGTTGTTCATCATATTATATTTATCTGTATGATTGTCTATTATAATCAAATGTCTGGTGCAATAGTGTAAAATATTCAGTAACAATTGTTTGTTCTCTATAGATTTCTATCGACATCAATATCCCCAAATAATGTGGTCAAGGCGCAAAAGCTCAAAGAGTTCCGCAGAAGTTGAACCAGTCTCAACACCTACCTGTCATGGGATCTCACAAGGCTTTTCTCTTGTAACGCTTCACTTGCAAAAAAAGTTACACTTCAAGGAGATCCCGAAAAAAAATCATGGAACATCATGGTAGTTACATGCACATAGCCAATTTTTTGCCACTTTTCCACAACATGTTTCCCCATGCCTCCACCAGGGTGGCATTTGTTTGCAAACTCCCAGCCACGGAAGCCAGGACTTCACCACCTGAGATTTTGGGGTAACCATGGCAACCCATTTCAAGAGAAAGCCAGTTTGGAGTTCTCCATATGTTAAACATGTCCAGAAACGGGGGGCAATAAGAGACATGGCAATGATGGCAAAACATGTTCGCTGCAACCTGGACGTTTGCCCGGGGTTGATGTCCCGCAATCAACGTATTGTTCAGAGGGGGTGGCTAATTTTGATCCCTCATGAAGATAAAGTTGATGCTATTTCCGCAATCAACATATTGTTCTGAGGAGGTGGCAAATTTTGATCCCTCATGAAGATAAAGTTGATGTTGTTAGCCCGTTCAGAAATTGGCGTAGGGGGTGGCGGATTTTGTTCCCTTATGAAGATAATGTTGATGTAATTACCCGATTCAACATATTGGCCATAGAGGGTGGCGCGCTGTTAGCCCGTTCGCTGTTATCCCTCATGATGATCAGGTGATATTGTTTCCTTATGGAAATAACTATATTCAAGGTATCTTTCACATACCACCGTGACCTATTTTTCCCCTTGTCCTTGCTTGGATTCGCAACTTCCCAGCAACACAGAATTGTCTCTGTTATGTCACAATGATGAGTCTGGGCGAACGTTAAGGTTGCGGACAACATGTTAAAACCATGAAATGCCTCAGCAGCCACTGGTTTTCCCCTCCCAAATTTGCAAAACCATAGTCTACCTATAACGTTACTGATTCAGAACACAATGAAATCTCATGAAATATTTGAAGGTTTGATCTGTTCTGCCTTGCAAGGCTGGAATGTCCTCCCTGTTTTCCCGTCTGCACTTGGTTTGAAGTGACGCAGCGCAACAACCCACAAACAATCAAAACAAATCCAATCCCTTGTGCTGAAATAAGCATCTGACTTGTGCAACAGTACTCGTGATAGTGAATCTGCACAGGTTTTACACACTGTGACAATCAATGGATTGTGGACCTTCTGATTGGCGCAGAGAATGGTGTTTCTTTGAGTTCTAGATCAAAGGTACAAGTATTCAATCAAGTACAAAGTGTCTTTAAATACAAGAAAAAAATGAAATCATCCTTTGGACTGCCGAAGGTTCTGGTATCTAGTGGTCTGCTGTTCTCACTTTGCAGGGTGTGATCATGACTGGCAGCGTCCTTGGCATCCTGAAGGACCAGCTGCAAGAGGAAGTATGTCAAATGCCACCTGTAGCTGTCGATTGATCATGGATAGGATTCACATTGATTCACCATCAACTGATTGATGATATAATGAAATGATTGATGGAAGGGATCAAAATTCACCAAAATGCAGCTGAAGATGCTGAAGTCTTCTGTATCATTCTGTATTTGGGGGAAGCCGTGCGATGGATCTTCGTTCAGTGGCTGTGGCGAACGAATTTTGGTGGTCCAGGTAGCCCCATTGAACTCACACCGCCGCCAAAAGCCTGAGGATCTCCAAACGCTTCGCAAGGCTTCGACAAAGCTCAAAGATTGAGGCCACTGCAAACGTGGCCGATGTGGCCTCATTGCGATTTGCTGGGACATCACAGACAAGCTGGAGCAGAATGGCTTGCAATCCGTCCTGTGCACTAGAGACCATGTGTAATGAAGATTCATGAAGATTTGCACCATGGTCAAGACAATGGAGTATGGTCATCTATCCGTCTATCCCATAGTGGGAATCCTTCCATGTCCGTCAACAAATCTATAGAATAGAACGAAAATAATTGAGGATGACGCAAGTACGGGAGGTTACCATACCCATTCTTTCTACGTACAATCCTGGTTCCGCAAGAAAACTGGGAAACATTATATAAATGACTGTGGTGGCCCCTGTGTGTTCCACAGTTGTATTTTCGCCCCATGTGTCTGATCTTTGTGCACCCTGTTCAAAAAATTGGGTGTTCTATGATTGTTTTCTTTTTCGGGGTCACCGCAAGAAAACCCTACAACCTACAGATAATGAACTTATATGGGGGTATGTGTGTCCAAGTGGTAACAAGCCGTCAGCAGGAATATATCTCCGTTGGGCGTTCAACTTAGGGTGCAGCACCAGGTTTTCATCCCAAACACCTAGTTTAAAAACCTGGAGGGCCAAGGTAGGAGCAAAAAAAAATGAAACGATGAAAAGCCGACCGCACCCCTATTTCTGAAAATGAAAAATCAAGGTACAAAAAAATAAATTCAGTGTCTCTGGGGTATGTTGAAAATTAAAAATGGCACACGAAATGAAAACAGCAGTGCTCAGCGTATGTTGAAAAAAAACTTAAACTATAAAATCAAAACTTCCCCAGAGAACGCTCAACCACACCCTTTTCATCCCACACAGCTTCTGTGTCTGCCAAAGCTTTTCAACTGATGCCTTGTTGGCATGTAAATACTTGGAAACGCTTTCTCCAAGTAGCCTAGGAGATTCCGAAGTGGTCCGTTTAAATATGCCAATAAAGTCAAACAACCACCACATCAGTCAATCCCATCAGCATCGAATAGAGACTCCAAAAGTGTACCGTGAGCCAACCCATCCTGAACCAACGTCCCAAGACACACTACAAATTTCAGATCCGAAAAGTTTCATCTCACACATCCCTGTTTTCCACGCATGTGTGCCAACCCATCCTGAACCAACGTCCCAAGACACACTAGAAACTTCAATCCGAAAATTTTCTCCTCACACATCCCTAGTTTGAACTTTGCCGGAACAGATTACACCTCGCATGTGTGCCGACCCTGAACCAACGTTCCAAAGATACACCACAAAACCTCAAACCCTAAGATTTTCATCTCACACATCTGTTTTGAACTTTTGCCGGAGCAGCTCTCCATATTACACCACGCATGTGTGCCAACCCATCCTGAACCAACGTCCCAAGACACACTACAAATTTCAATCCGAAAATGTTCATCTCACACATCCCTGTTTTGAACTTTGCCGGAACAAACCCGGAACAGATTACACCACGCATGTGTGCCAACCCATCCTGAGGACACACCACAAAACCTCAGACCCTAAGATTTTCATCTCACACATCCCTCTTTTGAACTTTGCCGGAGCAGCTCTCCATGTTACACCACGCACGTGAGCCAACCCTGAACCAACGTCCCAAGACACACTACAAACTTCAGACCCGAAAATGTTCATCTCACACATCCCTGTTTTGAACTTTGCCGGAACAACTCGGAACAGATGACACCACGCATGTGTGCCAACCCATCCTGAACAAACGTTCCAAAGACACACCACAAAACCTCAGACCCTAAGATTTTCATCTCACACATCCCTCTTTTGAACTTTGCTGGAGCAACTCTCCATATTACACTACACATGTGAGCCAACCCATCCTGAACCAACGTCCCAAAACACACTACAAACTTCAGATCCGAATTTGTTCATCTCACACATCGCTGTTTTGAACTTTGCCTGAACAGCTTGCCATGTTACACCACGCATGTGAGCCAACTCATCCTGTACCAACGTCCCAAGATATAACACAAACGACTAATGACTCAATTTTGCAAACCCATCCTCATCCAACCTCCCAAGATACACCTCTCAAAATTTCAATGTTCACCGTATAGGCGGCAAAAATGCCGAGCCTTGCAAGAAGACACGGTTGAATGAAAACCTGTGTGCAACCTTCAGGCCAAAAATGGTTCTCAGTAAGCTTCAGTGGTTGAAACTACCTGCGCCCAACCTATTGCAAAAATGCTCTCAAGAGATGTTCCCTCGGATGAAATCCTTTGGCTTCATGGTTTATTTAAAATCAAAATTCTAAAATATGTAAAAGAAGGAACCAAAAGATAAAAAAAAAAAACTGAGGCCCAACATTCTTGGGCCTAAATTTGGATAAAATGGGGTTAAAAAATGAGGCTCCAGCTCACCGTTTTCATCCAGGAGCCCCAAACGGAGATAAATGTAGAACTGACATGGCAGAAAAAATAAATTAATTGTGAACATGCCAAAATCCGTCGACCCCTGCCTTGGCCAAGGCAGGGGCGGCGCCTGGGACCACCGGAGGTGTGGAACCTGCTTTGTCACGGCCATGGACCTCACATTCCAGCAACAATTGCTTCTCTGTGTTTCAGCGGTTTGCCAAGCCTCAAAAGAAGCAAACGCGCCGCGGCAGCTCCCACGACCAAACCTTCCCGCAGGCCTTTCCAAGGCAACTCTCGCAGCTACACGCCCCAGCCAACGCTTCAAACCCTTCCGCAGGCCTTGCCAAGGCAACTCTCGCAGCTACACGCCCCAGCCCGCTGTTTTTAAGGGCGTTGAAGCTCTGTTTGCCCGCCGTCAAACGCTTCAAACCCTTACCCTTAAACCCTTCCGCAGGCCTTTCCAAGGCAACTCTCGCAGCTACACGCTCCAGCCATCTGTTTTTTAGGGCGTTCAAGACTGCCGTTTGCCCGCCTTCAAACCCCTCAAACGCTTCAAACCCTCCCGCAGGCCTTTCCAAGGCAACTCTCGCAGCTACACGCTCCAGCCATCTGTTTTTAAGGGCGTTCAAGACTGCCGTTTGCCCGCCTTCAAACCCCTCAAACGCTTCAAACCCTCCTGCAGGCCTTTCCAAGGCAACTCTCGCAGCTACACGCCCCAGCCATTTGTTTTTCAGGGCGTTGAAACTCTATTTGCCCGCCGTCAAACGCTTCCTTCAAACCCTTCCGCAGGCCTTTCCAAGGCAACTCCTTTCCAAGGCAACTCTCGCAGCTACACGCCCCAGCCATCTGTTTTTAAGGGCGTTCAAGTCTGCCGTTTGCCCGCCTTCAAACCCCTCAAACGCTTCAAACCCTCCCGCAGGCCTTTCCAAGGCAACTCTCGCAGCTACACGCCCCAGCCATCTGTTTTTCAGGGCGTTGAAGCTCTGTTTGCCCGCCGTCAAACGCTTCAAACCCTTCTTTGGAGGAAGTTTGAACTTATGGTACTTAGCAAGAACTTATGATGAACTTATCAAGGTGCTATGTTAAGTCCATCGTAAGTTCATCGTAAGTTCATCATAAGTTTTAGTACGTTTTTTTTTGAAGTTTCTCTTCGTTGCGGATTTTTAAGGACCCAGAACTTCCATTCCTCCTTATTTAAGGAACCTCCTTATTTAAGGAATTCCTCCTTAAATTAAGGTGGAATTTTTGAAAAATTCCTCCTTAAAATTCCTCCTTAAATTTTCAATTGCAAGGAGATCTTGCACCTCCTTCAGCAGGAGACTTGAAACCTCCTTATCCCAGATCCTGGCAGCAAAACTTTTCACTTCAGCTCTGGAATCACTTGTGCTCGAAAACTTTGCAGAACAATCATGCCTATGGAAAAAGGGTTGTGGCTTCCACCTTTCACAGCTCCTAAGTGAGCTAGGAAGCCACCAAAGTCTTCGTCTCGATATGTCCAACTGTCTGATGGACAAGAGTTCTGGAGCAATAAATCTAAGAAGCTGTGGTGCTTTGGTTTGATCTTCCAAGTATGGTCAGTTTCGTTTTCCAAGCTCTTGCGCAACAGCAAAAACTTTCTGCCATGCAGCAGCATTGACTGGTGATTCCATAGATTCTTGGACAAGAAAGAATAACATTGCCACAGTTCTGTGGCAGCCATCTTGATTGTATATTCAAGCACATTGTCATCAGCCAAAAATTCATCGCAGATTTGTTTTGCAAAAGTAATCAACCCTCGAGCTTCTGCAGCTTTGGCTCGAAGTTTTGGACTTGAACTGGCTTTCTTTCTGATCATGAGGACTGTCAAAGTAGGAAGCTTGTTTTCCACACCTTCAGTCTTGTAGTAGCTTTGAATTCTGTGGAACAAGCTTTTCACCCTTTCTTTGACATTGTTGCCAGGCAAGTGATTTCCAGAGGCAATTAAATGGTGAAAAACATTGCCCATAAAATCTGCTGCCACGCCCAAGTCCACAATGTGAAGCCACTCCAAAAGAAATTGTTTGCTTGTCAGTCCTGGTGTTTGAAACAATTCATTGATGTCAATGCCAGAATTGGAAATGGATTGCAACAAAGTGAAATGGTCCAAAGGATCAAATGCCTTGCAGCTTTCAAAGTTTCGAATTTCAAGTGGTTTGCGCAAGCACAAATGGCAGCATCCTTGTTTGTCTCGCCATGCAGGAAATTGGAAAACTTCTTTTCTCATAGCCCAATCACCTCTCACTTCAAGTAAAAAAGTAGTGAAAGGCAATGCCTTGCCATTGAATGTGCTTCGTTTCTTGTCGCCTGGGTGCCAAAAGCTGCCATCATGCCTTGCTGAAGGCCAAGTGCAATTGGCTAAGTGAATAAAAGACCAGGACAAAATTCCTAACATCTTCGACAAAGTTACTCCCTTGATGCACCAGTGCTTTGGAATACAGCACAAAGGGATTCGCAAAGTACCATTAGGTGGAAGTAAGCCAGGAAAATTCAATGAGATGCATTCCAAAGTTTGACTTCTGTCATAATTGTAAGGTGTGCCATCGATCCAAAGGCCAAGTCCTATGGCTTCTCGAACTTGGAACTGCATTTGCATGTTCGACAAATGCTTCTTGCTGAGTTCACACATGCCACCAGTCTGCAGCAAGTCTTTCTTCTCAGAGCGCTTCGAGAAGACAAAAAGAATCTCATGTGGCAAAAGAAAAGGTATCTTCTTCATCTCTTCTGCTTGTGTTCCAGGATTGTAGCAAGGGATCAATGCAATGTATTCATTGAACCACAGGCAATTCTTCAACATTTTTCTTTTCATATCCCTTGCCAAATTCTTTTCCCAATTGGCTTGCTTCTCACCACTGCCAGATTTCTCTGCACCTTTGACCAAATCTTTCACACCAGTAGCTCCAGCTATTTGTGCATCTTTCATGAGCTCATTGGCTCTTCTAGCAGCGACAGTCTTGGCCAAAAACAAATTGGAAACATTGTGTCGAAACCTCTTCTGGTAAGGTTCCCTAAGGGTAGACAAATCTACCTTTCTCTTGTGAAACATGGCTTGAGCTGGAAAAACATGTCAACATAAAAGTTCATAAGATCTCAGAAGACAAGAAGTTACACATTGTATTTAGTTAAGTTAATGCTAAATTTGGCCAATGCTATGAAACAGGGAAACAGTAAAGGAGATCTTACACCTCCTTGAGTCTTGTACACCAGCTTAGAAGCAGGCTCTTTTTCCAGCGACAGTTACCAGCTGTGCATCTTCCAAGCAGATCCCTGCGATATTTTAATCTGCATTTCCACATTCCAAAACTGACAGCTGCACCAAATGTGCTTTCCAAAATCTAAGGGCCGAACAGCTCCTACAGCAATGCCTGGTGAGTTTTCACCTTGGCTTTTGCTTCTTGCAGCTTCTCTTGGCTGGAAGCAAGCCATGCTTTGGCAGCAGGCAATGGTTTCGAAAGGCTTTCAGGAGAAGTGTCCTCAGGAGCAAGATCTTCACTGGCTGCGACATAGGATCGAAGGTTGGCAATGGCTTTCAACTGCTCTTGACACGCATTCCTGGGTTGGGCCACAGGTTCAGGGATCTATGTAATTCTTTTCTCATCAAGCCAGCTTTATCAACAGAAACTATGAATTTCATCCATGAATAATGTGCTTACAAGTCTCAGATGTTCTCAGGTACTCATAGTGCTTCAAAAGCTTCTTTGTTGGCATACATTTGATCATTGCGATCTGCCTGTTGGCCAGTGGCTGCTTCCTCCATGGAGGCAGTTCCTTTGGAGGTTCCATTGAACCTTTCATTGAAAACTGAAAAGTGTAATGATGAAGTAAGTTGGGATGTCTATGAATCTCCAGTTCCAAATCCAATGGTTTCTATTTTGGATCCAAAGTGATTTTTATTGGAGGTTAAAACTGGTTAAAATTAAAATTGCCAATTTTAATTTTAACCTATCCTGCCTTTAAAAGTAATACATAAACTGGTTAAAATTAAAATTGGCAATTCTAATTTTAACCAATTTTAACCTCCTTATTTTTCCAATTTGAAACCTTTACAGTCATCATGCATGACCTGAATGAATTGTATCCAGAGTTGCCAAGAGCCACTCAAACAAAGGAAATGGATGGGCATCAGCTTCGGCCAAGGAGATCTTGCACCTCCTTTTTGATTCCAGTATTGGACACTAGTGCAATGATTGTGATACCTCAGGTTCAGATCATCAGCTCTCATCATCATTCCAAAGCTGATCATGTGCATCCATCAAGGCTTCAAAAATGATTCTACAGGTCCATCACCACTACATTGATCAATATGACTTGACAGCTTCAGCCATGCAGAAATGCTCATATCACAGATATCATGTTTTACTTAAATTTAAATTTAGTTTATCAAGGAAATCTTGCACCTCCTTAAAGAGTCGCTTGCGCCCATAATCTCCAATCATTTTTCCAGGGAAGCTCAATTGACTCAATCTATATTTGAATCCTCATCCTCTTTGGGTTTTTCGGCTTGCTCTCCAGCATCAATAGGTGATGTAGGAGAATATGGGGTTACAGCAGGACCTGATCAGGAGGCATGATGATGAACATATTGCACAGTGCATGGTTGACATGAGATACTTTCAAATCCACAGTCACAGAAAACTCCAGCCTGTGTAGATCATTCCTTCATCCAGGAGCTCCAATGGAGTAGCATGCGCAGTAGGTGCAATAGGTGCAGTAGGTGGTCCTCATGATGCATTGAAACTGAAACAAAGGAGGTGCAAGATCTCCTTATGCACAAAACAAAAATCATCTGAGGAGGTCTTGCATCTCCTTCATAACATGATATATCAAACCATATATGAAACAAAATCATTATCTAAATGATTCAAGTTTCCATAGATTTGAGAAGCTCTCACAGCATAGAGATTTCTCATTCGTCTTCTTGCTTCTTCAATTGAGATGACCCCCATGTCAGCCATGTAAGTGAGTTGGGCTGCTGCACCTCTCACTCCCTCCCCCAGTGGTAGACCTGCATCCAGCGTTGGAAAACATATATATAAATATTCAAAATCCAAATTTCAACATTCCAAATTCCAGACAAAACTTCTCAAATCCAGAATTCCAATCCAACATTAAACATTAAAGCCACATCCTATGAAAGTCTATAAGCCATTTTTGAAATCCACCCAGGCACTAAACGCTCAAGTTCCAAATGTCAGGAGATCTTGCACCTCCTTAAGACAGAAAAGTGGAAAGACTATTTCCTATTTTCCTATAGAGAACTCTCAGGAGATTTTACACCTCCTTGAAACATGCAACAGAAATCAGCAGCCATTTTTTGCAATTTCATCCAATCTAATCCACATCCTGTCCAACCTTCCACTTTCGAATTTCCTCATTCAAAAATTCAATCACAGATTGTTCAGTAGCACCATTGTGCAAATCAGCAATGCATTTCTGGGCCAAATCCAAGCCAACTTCTCTTGAAGTTTTGTTCAAAGTGAAAGATTTGATTTGTTTCTTGTCTCCAAAATTTCGTCTGACACCTAAAGCACCATACTTTCGACTGCCTTTGGCAGGATAATCTTCCAAGCGATATTCAGGAGATGCCAAGTCAACAGCAGCAGGTTCAGGATCAGCAACTGCAACAGCCGGCCGAGCTTCAACATCCTCTTCTTCAGAAGTGCCAAGTACTGCTTCACATGCAGCACGCTTTTTCAAGATTGCAGCAGGCCTTTTCAAGACTGCAGCAGGCCTTTTCAAGACTGCAGCAGGCCTTTTCAAGACTGCAGCAGGCCTTTTCAAGACTGCAGCAGGCCTTTTCAAGACTGCAGCAGGCCTTTTCCCACCTGCAGATTGCCTATAGATCTTCAAAGATTCATTGGGAATTTCAGATTCAAATTTGTTTTCACCAAAAGCAGCAATGGCAAAGCCATTTGGTCCTTCACTCATAGTAGCTTTCTCCACCTTGCTATCCACAAAGCGACATACCACCATGGCAGTAGAATCGATCCAGGTTCCAGCACTCACAGGCTTCTTAGGACTCACTTGGCTCTCTTCACTCGACACTTCTATCAATTGATGCTCTTGGCTATCCAATGTTTCTGAGCTGTGGCCTGGAGGAAATTTTTGCAAAAGTGGTTCGTTCACAGGCAACTGTGGGATGGAGCTCGCATTGGAACTTTGTCTCATGAGCCTTCGCTTGGCAATGGCTTTCTGAACAAACTTGCCTTTCTGCCGGTTCCCATGGAATTCTGAGCACTCCAGATAGATCTTCACAAGCTCACCCATCCAAGGCTCATATTTCTTACTTGAAATTGACCATTTTGCTTTTGTTCTGATGTGTTGCACACATTCGACAATTGCAGACGACCACTTCTTCGCTTCGTCACTCAAAGTGCGAGGGTTGACTTTCAAGGCAGCTTCCTTCAAGCAGTCTTTGGATGGTCGAATTGTTTTCTGGAACATCAAGCCCAAAAATGTTCGATAATGCTTGCAAACTTGATCAATTTCAACATCCAAGTAATCCTTGGGATCCAAACAAGCCACCTCTGCTTTCAAACATTTGCAAAGGTCTTTAACAGAAGCAGTGTTCTTAGCTCTACTCATCTTGAGAAATCAACTGCAGATGCGATGCACAAACCTTAGATGCAGGAAATCAAAACACCAAAAGGAGATCTTGCATCTCCTTGAAGCAACCTCCAAAGGTTGGTCTTGATGCAATGATGATGTCAAAGATGTATCTAAAAACAGTGAAAAAAATCCTCCTTAAAAAAAAAAATAAGGAGGATTTTTCAAAAAAAAAACGCCTTAATTAAGGATAATTCCTCCTTAATTAAGGTGGAATTCCTTAATAAAGGAAAAAATCCTCCTTAATCAAGGGAATTCCTCCTTAGTTAAGGTGGAATTCCTAAAAAAAAACTCCTTAAATTATATAAATAAGGAGGAATGGAAGTTCTGGGGAATTTCAGTTTTTTTTTAAGGACCTGTGTATATCATTACAACTAACTTCTGTTTGAGTGGATCGATATGGATCGATGCTTGCGCAGCTGTTTTTTTTTCGAGAGCCCAGCGCGAGAAGCGCAAGTGTCTTGCTCCTACCGGACAGTGCGGCAATCATCTTAAGAGCCATACTCCGGATCTATCTTGTCGAATTAAGCGATAAGGCTCGTGGCCTTTGAGCAAATGCAGCGGCATCAGGGCCAATTTGCCATCTTCTTTTTTCCACTTAGGAAAACGAGGGTTGGATGCACTGTGCCAATGGAGTGGTTGCACCAGCAATTTTTTTTTCACCGGCAACACAGCCATGCACTTCCACACAAGAATATTTTGATATGCGCAGGAAAGTGCCTCGAGCAAATTCTACGCATCCGATTTCAACGCCCGTCGCAAACAATGCCGACTTAGGCAGGCCAACTTTCTGAGCTGTTTCTGGTTGTTCACGTAGAACACCGACCACTTGGCCCGTCCATCTTTCTTTTGGTTCCTGATTGGATAATTCTATATCAGTCAAATGCAGCAGCACGCTCTTGGCGTAGCCTTCCAATTTCGGTATTTTGGGACCAACATATCGCTTGAAGAGACGATGCTTTCGTTCACCCACATGGCAATCGATGTGACGCTGCCATCTTTGCATTTGAGCGCTCAGATGCAACGCATAGTGGGCTTTGGGCCTTGTGTGCGAAGCGCCGTACGCTTCTTGGAAGCTCATCATGTGCTTCCTTTGCAAAGGCAACAAGTGAGCTCCATTGGCCACATCAATTTTGCATCGTTGCAAACAACGAACGACATCATACAAAGAGGCAAGAGACGTGCAGGCAGTCGCCATCGGCTCTACATCTCTAAGGACTTCGATGCAGAATGCCCAAAGAAGTGGCAGCATCGTGCTGCACGCACTTGCGTCGCCTCTGTAGTCTTGCTCGTATCTGAATAGTTTCTCATTGGCTGCCAAACTCGGTGGCTGATGGCCATGCGCAGCTGACCAACCGATATGGACCCATTGCTGCAGCATCGACACTGAGTACCCACAGTCGACAAACCGCGTGTACCAGCAGCCGATCTCTTGACCCACCATGCCTCCACTTTGATATTGATGCATTGCATCCAGATACAAGCTGTCCATTTTAACCCAAGCTTTATCTAAGTTCAAGATAGGTGCTTGATATCCAGCTATAAGATAGGTACGCTACGCTTTGGTACGCTTGGTGCGCTTGGTACGGTACGCTTGGTGCGCTTGGTACGCTTGGTACGCTTTGGGTAGGTACGCTTGGTACGCTTAGTAAGGTACGTTTGGTACGCTTACCAACCGACCATACCAACCGTACCAGTGAACCGTACCACCGTACCGTACCAGATTAAGGGGGGGGTCAAGGGGGGGGCGCACTTTTTCGACATTTGAACTTCCAAAAGTGGTCCGAACCCCTGGTGCTTTTAACATTTTGACTTCGAAATGTGCTTCGCGCCACAACGGCGTGCACTTTTTCGACATTTGAACCTCCAAAAGTGGTCCGAACCCCTGGTGTTTTTAACATTTTGACTTCGAAATGTGCTTCGCGCCACAACGGCGTGCACTTTTTCGACATTTGAACCTCCAAAAGTGGTCCGAACCCCTGGTGTTTTTAACATGTTGACTTGGAAACGCGCTTCGCGCCACAACGGCGTGCACTTTTTCGACATCTCAACTTCCAAAAGTGGTCCGCACCTGGTGTGCTTTGTGCATTTTGACTTGGAAATGTGCTTCGCGCCACAACGGCGTGCACTTTTTCAACATCTCAACTTCCAAAAGTGGTCCGAACGTGGTGTGTTTTGTACATTTTGACTTGGAAATGTGCTTCGCGCCACAACGGCGTGCACTTTTTCGACATCTGAACCTCCAAAATTGGTCCGAACCCCTAGTGTTTTTAACATGTTGACTTGGAAATGCGCTTCGCGCCACAACGGCGTGCACTTTTTCGACATCTCAACTTCCAAAAGTGGTCCGCACCTGGTGTGTTTTGTGCATTTTGACTTGGAAATGTGCTTCGCGCCACAACGGCGTGCACTTTTTCAACATCTCAACGTCCAAAAGTGGTCCGAACGTGGTGTGTTTTGTACATTTTGACTTGGAAATGTGCTTCGCGCCACAACGGCGTGCACTTTTTCGACATCTCAAGTGCCAAAAGTGGTCCGCACCTGGTGTGCTTTGTGCATTTTGACTTGGAAATAAGGTTTTGCAGCTGATAGGGGGTCTTTGGAAATGGATTCTAGGGTCCTTGGTGATTTAGTTCTACCTCTGATTGTGTGATATATGTTTTCCATTATTTATTTCTTTATCTATCTTATCTATCAAGGTAGGTGGCCTTGGTATATACTAGTGAAAATGATCCCAAAGGAAAGATCGTCTTGGGCTAGTGTCCCTTGGATGTTTCAATATATTGTTAATTCTTATCCGCCATTCGGTAATCATGCCAAGATGGGGATTGATAATTAGTGTCTCCATCCATTTACCCTTCTATTCGTGGAAGTGCCAGTCAGAACAAATGATCACCATTCGATCGTAGTTCAAATAGGTTTTTTTGGGTTGGGTACTTTGATAAAATATAAATATATTTTATATATATATATCAATATATGCAGCCGATAGGGGGTCTTTGGAATTTGATTCTAGGGTCCTTGGTGATTTAGTTCTACCTCTGATTGTGTGATATATGTTTTCCATTATTTATTTCTTTATCTATCTTATCTATCAAGGTAGGTGGCCTTGGTAAATACTAGTGAAAATGATCCCAAAGGAAAGATCGTCTTGGGTTAGTGTCCCTTGGATGTTTCAATATTATTAATTCTTATCCTTCTTTCGGTAGTCATGCCAAGATGGGGGTTGAATAATTAGTCTCTCCATCCATTTACCCTTCTATTTGTGGAAGTGCCAGTCAGAACAAACGATCACCATTCGATCGTAGTTCAAATAGTTTTTTTTATGGGGGGTTGGGTACTTCGATAAAATATAGAATATATTATATCTATGTTGTGCAATTGATCTGGGTTCTCTGGAAATGGATTCTTGGGTCTTTCCAACTATTTAATATATGATAGTGGAATTGAATTGTATTATAGGTACTTTATTATTTTCCCTATGAGGTAACCAATTGGTTGATTAAATGGGTATCATCTTACCATTGGTTATTTAATATAACTATTTGTTTTTTACCATACTCATAGAAAATTTTATGTGCATTATTATGTTCATTCTTAGGCAACCACTTGGTTGGCTAAATTGATATCATCCCAGTAACGGTTAGGGTTATTTTATTTTATTATATTCCTTGGATTAACTGGGGTCCACTACCATTTCTGAAGGGTACCAACCAATTGCTGGATCAAAATGGAAAAGGTATCAACCACGCTCTTGTTTTTTCTAGGGTGGTGCCCCCATATACCTTTGGTATAAAGCCACCAATGTTAATGTTATCCCTGATTATCATTATTTTTTTTCAAGTACTAAATTTCCCCCATTATTTCTACATCTACATCATATATCCTTTAAATGCAATGTCCAACAGCTAATTTGCCGAAGTCAGGGCGCAGAAATCAGCACCCTGAGTTAGGAAAAAAAAAATTGACGATATCCTAGGTGTTTGGTGGGGTATTGCCTAAGTAAGGTCGCAAAAATCTGCACCTAGACTTGGGCAATACAGAGGTTGTACCCTGGGATTTAGGGAAAAAAAAAAAAATGCCGATCTCAGGGTGCAGAAATTGGCATGTGGACTTGGGAAACAGCCCTACTATTATATTCTACCATGATTTTTGCCGCAGAGGATTCCGGGGTCCTTGATTTTGAGATTTAGGGATTTTTTTTTAAATATTTTATTTTATATTTTATCGAAGTACCAACCCCAAAAAAAAACCTATCTGAACTACGATCGAATGGTGATCGTTTGTCCTGACTGGCACTTCCATAAATAGAAGGGTAAATGGATGGAGAGACTAATTATCAACCCCCATCTTGGCATGACTACCGAAAGAAGGATAAGAATTAATAATATTGAAACATCCAAGGGACACTAACCCAAGACGATCTTTCCTTTGGGATCATTTTCACTAGTATATACCAAGGCCACCTACCTTGATAGATAAGATAGATAAAGAAATAAATAATGGAAAACATATATCACACAATCAGAGGTAGAACTAAATCACCAAGGACCCTAGAATCAAATTCCAAAGACCCCCTATCTGCTGTATATATTATATATATATATATAAAATATTTAATATTTTATCAAAGTACCCAACCAAAAAAAAACTATTTGAACTACGATCGAATGGTGATCGTTTGTTCTGACTGGCACTTCCACGAATAGAAGGGTAAATGGATGGAGAGACTAATTTTCAACCCCCATCTTGGCATGACTACCGAAAGAAGGATAAGAATTAAAAATATTGAAACATCCAAGGGACACTAGCCCAAGACGATCTTTCCTTTGGGATCATTTTCACTAGTATATACCAAGGCCACCTACCTTGATAGATAAGATAGATAAAGAAATAAATAATGGAAAACATATATCACACAATCAGAGGTAGAACTAAATCACCAAGGACCCTAGAATCAAATTCCAAAAACCCCCTATCGGCTGCATATATTGATATATATATATATATATAATATATATTTATATTTTATCAAAGTACCCAACCCAAAAAAACCTATTTGAACTACGATCGAATGGTGATCGTTTGTTCTGACTGGCACTTCCACGAATAGAAGGGTAAATGGATGGAGACACTAATTATCAATCCCCATCTTGGCATGATTACCGAATGGCGGATAAGAAGTAACAATATATTGAAACATCCAAGGGACACTAGCCCAAGACGATCTTTCCTTTGGGATCATTGTCACTAGTATATACCAAGGCCACCTACCTTGATAGATAAGATAGATAAAGAAATAAATAATGGAAAACATATATCACACAATCAGAGGTAGAACTAAATCACCAAGGACCCTAGAATCCATTTCCAAAGACCCCCTATCAGCTGCAAAACCTTAAATGTGCTTCGCGCCACAACGGCGTGCACTTTTTCAACATCTCAACTTCCAAAAGTGGTCCGAACGTGGTGTGTTTTGTACATTTTGACTTGGAAATGTGCTTCGCGCCACAACGGCGTGCAATTTTTCATCTGTCCTCTGGCCAGCTGGCTCCGCACCCGCCGCTTTAGCGAGCCTACTTTTCGACCTTCCTACCTTTTCGCGCATTTCCATCTTCTTTCTTCTTACTCTTTCTCTTCTACTCTTCTCTTCTGATCTTTCTCTTCTCTCTGCCTCTGCCCTGCTCTGCTTTTCATCTGTCCATATTGCCGGAAGTTTGACTTCTAAACTTCCTTCGATGAGTCCCTTAATTGATTGATGACCGTCCCCTTTTATGGGCACATAAACTATGTCTTGACCATGGCACACGTAGAGTAGACCTCCCTTCATTCAATACAAGCACAAGTTCGGCGACCTGGGGCCCCAAGCCACACTCAACGCAGTGGTGTTGAGCAAAGCATAAACAGCGGCTCTGTGCCTTGTGCTCTGAATGATTCTCAAAGTCAAGTCAGCGGAACGCAGGAGGCACACAGTAGTCTCTGTCAGCTGCCGATGTGGGCTTTGTTTGTTTTAGCACCAAGAAGTGAGGACCTGATGAATCCAGGAGATTGGGAAAATACTGCACTTCCTTTTGCATCTATACACATCTATACGCTTCAGGCACATCAACCCGGCATACTAGCAATACACGGAACATGCATCCTATGCTGGCAAGCAGCTGCGCTAGAATGGGCCTGGAGTCGATGTCTACTCCAATCTCATCCATGCCTCGCTGCACCCAATGCGTTTCTGCTCATTTGTATGTTGTCTCAAGAGCCGGTATGGATCATCAGCGATCATTAGACTCTGTTTTAACACGTTTAACTGCTAGCCATTGCTTGCCCTTGGACAGAATCCGCAATAATTACAACTAGAATAACTAGAAGGACAACCTTTTGGCACAAAGTTTGACAACTTGATGAATAGAAGCAGACAGCTGGCAGCAAGCATATCAAGATTTGTTCAATTGCAATGTCCTTGGTTACCCTGGTTGCTCTTCCATGATTAAGCCTGCGGACCGAAAACCGTTCCCGTAAAACGCACGTTTTTGAATATCGCGATTGTGGGGTGGAGTGGGGTGGGGTGGGGGGGCATGTTAACGTTCCTTGTACTTCGTACATGATATATCGCCATGCTGCTGAGATCTCTGAGATCGTTTACTACGTTACATGTTGCTACGCTGCTGAGATCTCTGGGATCGTTTACTACGTTACATGTTGCTACGCTGCTGAGATCTCTGGGATCGTTTACTACGTTACATGTTGCTACGCTGCTGAGATCTCTGGGATCGTTTACTACGTTACATGCTGCTACGCTGCTGAGATCTCTGGGGTCGTTTACTACGTTACATGTTCTATGTGGAATCTGATGAAAAAGTCAATTCCCAGCAACTTGAGTGCCAAAAGTGACCTCTGGATGGTGTATGCTAGAGCTTGGCAATGGAGATGCATTCACAAGAATGCTGACTGCCAGCTGATAACGGTGCATGCGTCGCAGCGATGGCGCTGAAAAGCCAAAAAACGCGCCCCAAGTTTTTCTAGGATTTCCAATCATCAAATCAGCGGCACTGTGGTAAAATCACCATTTTTTTTTAAACGTGCGTTTTATGGGCACGGTTTCCGGTCCGGCGGGATGATTAAGCATGGTACAAAATGCTGCACAAGTGGTGCTTTGACGTTCCGTCTTCATCAAATCACAGGTGGGAAAAACAAAGTGCTTTGTTCGTCAAAACCATGTGTTATTCAAGGCCCCTCTGGTATTGCCATTGACATGCCGATTCTGACTCTGCATTGAGAAGTTGCGCTGGCACGCGGTCATGGCATCTCGCAGTTCAGGATCAAAGGTCAAGTCACTTGCCCAACGTTGAAGTCGCTGCACTTGACTTTGCAGATCCACGATGGATCGTCTGCATGCGTAATTCTCCTGGGAAGCACTAGACGATGGTTGGCCCGAGAGCGAGTAGGTGTGTACAGGTACTCAGATGTGTTATGTATATGGTCCATGGTTGTATGATTTGCAGATGCCAAAGACTTGCATGAAGATGTTCATGAGAATGTTACTTGAGATCATGTGAATATGTTCATTATGTGTAGATGCCAAGATAAGAAGATGTGAAGAGGCCAGGGTTTTAGTTGCAAGAGACAGGCAAGGTATGCTGTATAGAAGGTTATTGAAGATGTGAAAAAATACAAACATACAGATATGCTGATAAGCTCTCAGACACAGACACACGCAGAGAAACATGTTTACACACACATATATATATATATAAACACAGACACACACACAAACCCACACACACACAGCAGCTTTTACACACAGAAGCTTTTACACACAGAAGCCTGTACACACAAAAACTTTTACACACAGAAGCTTATACACATAAACACTTTTACACACAGAAACTTTTACACACAGAAACTTTTAAAATTACATATAGAAGCTTTTGCACACAAAAACTTTTACTCACAGAAGATTTTTCCCATACACTCAGACACTTTTACACACACAGACGCTTTTACACACAGAAGCTTTGACACACAGCAAGCTTTTACACACAGAAGCTTTTTGCACGCAGAAGCTTTTTACACACGGAAGCTTTTATGCACAGAAGCTTTTTACACACAGGCGCTTTTTACACACAGGCGCTTTTAGACACAGACACTTTTACACACAGAAGTTATTACACACAGACGCTTTTACACACAGACGCTTTTACACACAGAAGCCAGTACACACACAAGCTTTCACACTCAGACACTTTTATGAGCAGACGCTTTTACACACAGACGCTTTCACACACAGAAGCTTTTACACACAGAAGCTTTTTACACACAGAAACTTTTACACACAGAAGCTTTTTACACACAGGCACTTTTACACACACAAGTTATTACACACAGACGCTATTACACACAGAAGCTTCTACACACAGACGCTTTTACACACAGAAGCTTTTACACACAGGCGCCTTACACAGAAGTTATTACACACAAACGCTTTACACACAGACGCCTTAAACAGAAGCTTTTTACACACAGGAGCTTTTTACACGCAAACTCTTTTGCACACAGAAGCTTTTACACACAGGAGCTTTTACACACAGAAGCTTCTACACACAGAAGCTTTTACACACAGGCATTTTTACACACAGACGCTTTTACACAAAGACGCTTTCACACACAGAAGCTTTTACACACAGAAGCTTTTACACACAGAAGTCTTTACATATAGAAGCTATTACACACAACAGCTTTTACGCACAGAAGATGTTTCCCATACACTCAGGCACTTTTACACACAAACGCCTTTACACACAGGCACTTTTACACACAGAAGCTTTGGCACACAGCAAGTTTTTACACACCGAAGCTTTTACACACAGAAGCTTTCACGCACAAAATATTTTCCCATACACGCAGACACTTTTACACACAGAAGCTTTTACACACAGACGCTTTTACACACAGAATCTTTTACACACAGACGCTTTTACACACAGACGCTTTTACACACAGACGCTTTTACAAACAGAAGCTTTTACACACAGAAGCTTTTACACACAGAAGCTTTTACACACAGAAGCTTTTTACACTCAGGCACTTTTACACACAGAAGTTATTACATACAGACGCTTTTACACACAGACGCTTTGACACACAGAAGCTTTTGCACACAAAAACTTTTACGCGCAGAAGCTTTTACACACAATCGTTTTACACACAGAAGCTTTTACACACAGAACCTTTTACACACAGAACCTTTTACGCACAGAAGCTTTTACAGACAGAAACTTTTACACACAGAAGCTTTTACACACAGAAGCTTTTACACAAAGAAGCTTTTACATACAAACACTTTTTACACACAGGAGCTTTTACACACAGACACTTTTTACACACAGAAGTACCATTTTACCTCAGTTTGCGACGATCAAACATCATTTCGTGCGAAATGGTTGCGACATGTTGCGACCGACACTTCAAAATCGCCATTTTACCTCACAGTTTTCGACGATCGAACCTCATTTCGTGCAAAAGGGTTGCGACCGACACTTCAAAATCGCAATTTCAACCCGCTTTTGGCGATCGAACCTCGTTTCGCGCGAAACCCAATAGATCAGGTTAGGCAACTTCCTGCCGAAAAGTATAATTCCTTATCTTTCCTTACCTAAATTAGTTACTTTTTTTTGCCTTAACTAATTTTTTACCTAACTTTCAACGAAAGTTTGCACGCAAACTTTCAACCCCGCCTCGCAAGTTTGCATGCAAACTTTCAACCTCCCCTCGCAAGTTTGCAGGCAAACTTTCAACCTCCCTCGCAAGTTTGAATGTAAACTTGCACCACCATTTGCCTGCAAATGCTTGCGTGCGTGTCCAAGGGTGCAAATTTGCTTGCAAACTTTCAAAACCCCGCCTCGCAAATTTTCGCGCAAACTTTCAACCCCCGCCTCGCAAAAGAATTGTCGCGGACACTTCAAAATCGCAATTTTACCTCATGTTTTTGGCGATCGAAGCTCATTTCGTGCGAAAAGTTGACGCGGCACACTTCGAAGTCACAATTTTGCTTCTGTATCTTCAGTATCTTCAGTTTTTTGCGATCGAACCTCATTTCGTAAGAAAGGGTTGTGCCGCGGAGGTTGTAAAATCGCAATTTTACAGCAGTTTTTGGCGATCGAACCTCATTTCGTGCGAAATGGTTGTGTCGTGGACACTTCAAAATCGCAATTTTACATCACAGTTTTTGGCGATCGAACCTCATTTCGTGCGAAAGGGTTGCCGCCGAGGTTGTAAAATCGCAATTTTCCATCACAGTTTTTGGCGATCGAACCTTGTTTCGTGCGAAAGGGTTGCGTTTCGTGCCGTCTCGTTGGCACTGCCCAGCGCCTTAAGAGAGAAATAGAAAAGAAGGAGAGAGGAAGATGGCAAGAGAGCAAGAGGGCAAGAGCAAGAGGGCAAGAGAGAATGTGAAGATGAGAATATGTGAAGATGTGAGGATGTGAAGATGTGAGGATGTGAAAAGATGTGAAGATGTGAGATGTGAAGATGAGAAGATGTGAGGACGTGAAGATGTGAAGATGTGATGTGAAGATGAAAAGATGTGAAGATGAGAAGATGTAAAGATGGGCAGATGTGAAGATGTGAAGATGTGAAGATGTGAGAATGAGAAGATGTGAAATGCGATGTGAAGATGAGAAGATTTGTAGATGAGAAGATGTGAAGATGTGAAGATGTGAAGATGTGATGTGAAGATGAAAAGATGTGAAGATGAGAAGATGTAAAGACGGGCAAATGTGAAGATGCGAAGATGTGAGGATGTGAAGATGTGAGGATGTGAAGATGTGAGAATGAGAAGATGTGAAATGTGATGTGAAGATGAGAAGATGTGAAGATGAGAATATGTGAAGATGTGAGGATGTGAAGATGTGAGGATGTGAAGATGTGAGAATGAGAAGATGTGAAATGTGATGTGAAGATGAGAAGATGTGAAGATGAAAAGATGTGAAGATGTAAAGATGGGCAGATGTGAAGATGTGAAGATCAGAGGATGTGAAGATGTGATGCGAAGACGAGCAGATGTGAAGATGAGAAGATGTGAAGATGAGCAGATGTGAAGATGTGAGGTTGTGAGGATGTGAAGATGAGAAGGTGTGAAGATGTCAGATGTGAAGATGTGAGGATGTGAGGATGTGAAGATGCGAAGATGAGAAGATGTGAATATGTGAAGATGTGAAGATGAGAAGATGTAAGGATGAGCGGATGTGAAGATGTGAAGATGAGAAACCCTGAGGATCCGATATTGAAAC